>OY740805.1:19928409-19941881 GCA_963514005.1 Raja brachyura
TTTTTGTGTAACCCTAGTGGGAACAAAAGGCTGGTTAGTCTGACTTCCGTGCTTGGTTGGATTTTAGAATCCATTATAAATTATGAGGTTGCGACATACTTTGTGGCCAAGTTCACGATGAAATAGACGTAGTCAGCATGGCTTTGTGAGGAGGAGGTCTTGCTTCACAAATTTGCTGGAATTATTTGAAGATGTAAGTAGCAGGACGGCAAAGGAGAGTTAGTAGATGGTGTTAACTTACTTTTTCAGAAAGCCGTTGATGAGGAGCCACACGTGATGTTGCTCAGGAAGATGAGAGCTCGCGGTATCAACCGACAAATACTAGCATGTATTGGCTGGATGACAGAGGACAAAGAGTGGCAACAAAGGGGGGGGATTTTCTGGTTGGCTACCAGTGACTAGCGGAGTTCCGCAGCGGTCGGTGCTAGGTCCACTACTCCTCATGTTGTATATTAATGATTTGGCTGAGTGGATTGAAGGCTTTGTGGCCAAGTTTGCGGATGATACGAAAATAAATGGAAGGGCAGGTCGTGTTGAGAAAAAGGGATTCTACAGAAATACTTGGACAGTTTGGGGGAGTGAGCAGAGAAGTAGCAGATGACATATAGTGTAGCAAAGTGTCGCTTCATGCTTTTCGGTAGCAGGAATAAAAACATAGACTATTGTCTGAAAGGGGAGATAATCCAGAAATCGGAAATGCAAAGGAACACGGGAGTGTTGGTGCAGGAATCCCAAAAGGTTAATCTGCAAGTCGAATCGGTAGTAAAGAAAGCATGTTCAATGTTAGCATTTATTTCAAGAGGACTTGTACACACAAACAGGGGTGTCATGCTGAGGCTCTAAAAGGCACTGATACGGTCCCATTTGGAATATTGTGAGCAATTCTGGGCACCATTTTTGAGAAAGGATGTGTTGGCTCAGGAGTGGGCCCAGAGGAGGTTTATAAGAATGATCCAAGGAATGAGCAGGTTAACCAACGAGGAGCTTTTGGCGGCACTGAGTCTATACTCGCTGGGGTGTAGAAGAATGAGGGGGACTTCATTGGAACATACATAATAGTGAAAGGCTTGGATATAGTGGATGGAGAGTGGATGTTTCCACGAGTGGGAGACCCTGGGACTAGAGGTTATAGCCTCAGAATTCAAGGACGTTCTTTTAGGAAGATGATAAGAAATGTATTTTGTCAGAGGGTGGTAAATATGTGGAATCTGTGCCACAGAAGGCTGACGAGGCCAAGTCAGTAGATATTATTAAGGCAGAGATGGATAGATATTTGATTAGTACACGTGGCAGAGGTTATGGGGAGAAGATTGGCGAATGGGGTAGGAGGGAGAGATAGATCAGGCATAATTGAATGGCAGAGAGGATTGATGGGCCGACTGGACTACTTCTACTTCAATCATCCATAACCTTATGACTTTATGAATAAGAACAGCGTTCACCATGTGGTCACTTGTAGCTGATACGTTTTCAATTATCATGTCTGAATTGTATTCTAGTTTTCTGCATTAACCTTATTTTCCTTAATAAGTACCGATCGCCAATATGTGTATATCCGTTTTGCCTACATATCATCGTTCCAGTGCTGGAGCGATTTGATGAGAAAAGCTTCGCAACATCTTATAAAACATGCTCATAGAGGTAATCACATTTCTTCTTCGTGCATACTTGAAACGTATTTTACAATGAAACTTCAAAGCTATCATAGAGACAAGCTGGAGTAACTCAGCGAGTCAGGCAACATCTAACCCGCGGACTAACACCAGATTTTTGTGTGTATCTTCGGTTTAAACAACTGCAGTTCCTTACTGCATTTCAAATCTATCATTCCAGAGTTTCATTCTTTCTGATCGTTTCACGCGCATTGCAAACTACACGAGTTTGTTAGTTCCTAGACGGTAAGTTTTTTGTTTCCGTTTGCATTTTCTTTGGTAAAAGCACGAAGTCAACGAATATCAGTTTATAAATTACCTGGAATGCCAATCAGTGCGAGAATGGGACAGTAAATGTGCTCAATCTGTGGGATTATAGGTAGCTCCATTTCGTTTACTGTTGAACTTTACGATATGATGACATATGATGAGATCTTTGCAATGAACCCAATTTATATATTTGAGCACTTGTAAATTAGGTCAGAGCCGTTTCATTAATTTGCTGAAGCAGGTGTTCAGAATTATACCTTCAGCACGCCTGCTTGAACACGTTTCCGAAACAACTATTTTTATTCCATTCTCAGAGGGACAAATAACCCTGTTTCGCACATCTCATGTACTCATAGTAACCGTTAAGTGTTTAATCTCACATTTTATTTCCTCCATAAAGTGAAATTATTGAGTCGAGCAAAGATACAAATCTAATTTTTACTTACTTTCGCCGTATTAACTACGCAAATTGACACAATTTATGCATACTGATTTAGATTTTTGCGTCATGCAGACGTCTAGTAGCATACGGTGATATTATCAAATAGCGCACAGTTTCCTTGTGTGTTGGGGTTTTGGTTTATTTGCTTTTAACACGGAAGGGGAGAACTGCCCAGGAACAACCCGTCGCTATCCCTCCCCGTGACTTTCTGACAAGGTAGGTGTACCGAGTGGGGAGGAGGGAGGGAGGGAGGGAGGGACGGTGCGAGGTTGATCAAGGTGGCTGTGCTGGTAGAAGAGGTAGGTGATCATTGATGTGGCGGTGATGGGCAGTGTACGGTAAGTCCTTCAGATAGGGTCAGGGGTGGTACAAGGACAAGAGTATAGATTACCGTAGGTATTCCTTGAAACTGGATAAATCAATGTTTATCCCATTGGATGGTAAACTACCCAGGAGCAATATAAGATGTTGGTCCTCTAGTTTGTGGGAGCACCCACTCAATCAATGGAGGAGACGAAGGCCATTGGAATGAGCGTTAAAATGGCTAGCAACCTGGAACTGCAGCTTGCCTTGACCAACAAAAAATCGCCCCCATATTGTCCCACGTTGCTTACCTTTCGGTTTCCTGCTCTCCCAGTTTCAACCGGCAATGTCACCCTTCACCTGCCCAAAGAGCACCTCATCCCTCCCCGGTCGCGTATTTCCTCATATCTCCCGTTTCTAATTCCCCCACTCATCCACCTATACTGCTGTATATTCAATTCCACCTCGTCTTTCCTTATCTGATACAATTTTGACTATATTTCAACTCGAGACTTTGTCAGATCTCCACCCGTCTGCCAGTCACCCGCGCCCAACTAGCTCACCTGTCTTTAACCCATCCCCAGCTCTCTTTTCTAACTGTTCCACCCCGATTCCATCAGAATGAGGAGCCCCTGTCACACCCAGGAAAACTGAACGGAAACCTCCTGTGACATTGCCCACGACCCAAGGGCTTCATGATGTCGCCGGAGGGTTTGGTCACTCCCCCTAATGGACGAAAGTGGTTTCCGCTTGGTCGAGGCTTCTTCTAGGTTGATTCGATTGTTTCAACATGATCAAAAGCGGCCTCGACAGAAAATGTGTTGCCGTTTGGTCGAAGACAGTGGAGTGGGGTCGCTATTTACTTACAGGCAGTCGAAGGCAATCTCCATCGCTGGCCGGCCATTTTGATTGGCTCATTGGAGTTTCACGACCAAGAAGACCCACCGGTAGGTAAAATGCCCGCTAAACTTTATTAAACTTCTTAAAACGGTCTCAACTCTTTCTCCCCCTTCTCTCCCATTCTCTCCCGTATTTTCCCCTTCTCTCCCCTTCTCCGCTTCTCTCTCCCTTCTCTTCACCCTTCTCTCTCCCCTCTCTTCACCCTTCTCTCTCCCCTCTCTCTGCTCTTCTCTCCGTCTCTCCCCCCCCCCCCCCCCCCCACCGCGCTCTCCAAAGGACTTACCGTGCTCTGTGGCAGCCGTTTACCTTCCTCTTCACCGCGCAGACAGCGCTCCTCCGCTCTCCATGGCTGCCGACTTCGCGATGTGTTCGTGTGTGTGTGCGGTCGGGAGACGCAGCTCACGCTTCGGTCGATCCAGCTCGAGGCTTTCCAGGCGAATGACCAAAACCTCCGACGACCTCATGGAAACCTTGGGTCGCGGTCAAGGTCACTAGAGGTTTCCGTTCAAATTTTCATAGTGGAACAGGGGGTTAATGGTCCGACGTGAATCGTCGTTATCTTACATTTTGCAGTTTTGTTTATTGTCGCGTGTACCGAGGTACAGTGAAAAGCTTTTGTTGCGGGTTATCCGGTCAGCAGAAAGAGAATACACAATAACCTCCACCTCTACCTCCACTACACGACTATATATATTCCCTCCACAGATGCTCGCTGAACCGCAGGGTTGTTGCTGCACTTGGTGTATTGATCGAGATTTTAGCCTCTGCAGGTTCTTGCCGTCACTCACATATTACTCCGACATTAAACTCGGTATTTGGGTTTAGTTTAGCTTCGGGATACAGCGCGGGAACTGGCCCTTCGGCCCACCTGGTCTGCGCCAACCAGCGATCCCCGCATATTAACACGATCCTACAAACACCTTTGGAGTGCGGGTGAAAACCGAAGGTCTCGGAGAAAACCGACGCGGTCACGGGGAGAAAGTACAAACTCCGTGCAGACAGCACCCGTAGCCGGGATCGAACTTGGGTGCCCGGCGCTGCCAACGCTGTAATGCAGCAACTCTACCGCTGCGCCACCTTGCCGCCACTATTGTCCCCACTTTTACACAATCTCTCCGAGATTATATTCCTCATTTCCACACAACTGTCAATTTACAGTGGCCAATAGTTCTAATAACTGCTCGTCTTTGTGATGGGGGATAAAACTGGAGCAGCCGTATGAAACACACTCAATCACCCAATGTATGTGTCCACTCCACACATACACTACGAAAGGTCAGTATGCAACTGGTTATACTGGAGCTGTGAGACAGTCGGTCTGCTCGCTGCTCCACTCTGCTTTTCAGATACAATGCGAGAGAATTAAATTAAATCATCAGAAACATAAACAGCGAACGCTGAACATTTAAAATGCAAACTTAGGGCACTGGAACACTCAGCTGCCCAGGCAGCATTTGTGGGAAAGACACAGGGGTAATGGACTTCACGTTTCACGGTGATGACTGAAATGCCGTTGAACATTCACAGAACTTCAATATTTAAATTTCTAATTTAACGCAAAACCCATTTCTTAAGTACAGCATTGGAATAAAATAAAATAGTATAAATATGGTTCCAAGTTACAATTATGTTCTTAGACTAGGTTGAAACACAACCAATATTTATATAAAATACTCGAACGTGTTCGTCTTCAGTGACGTTTCATATCCGGACGCAAATTCCTGATTGATATGAAATTGAATGGGGAAATGAGGCGAAAGATGTGTATCTGGACCTATCTTCACGTTATCCCCAGAAGCAAACTCCTCTGGGCGCTTCCTTCTTCCAGCTTTGTTGAAAGAACGGATAAATGGGTCGTCTTAGTGCAGTCAAATACATTAGTACTTCATTTGGATTTCAACATGAGGAGGCACTGCAATATATAAGTATCAGTTTTTTGTACCAGCCCGCACAATTGCAAGTAGCACCATCATAGATGAGGTCATCACTAGGGTCTCCTCGATATCCCGCAACTCCACACTTGCTTCCCCTCCCCACAGTCGTAACAGGGACAGAGTCCCCCTAGTCCCGCTAGTCTCCACCTTCTACCCCAACAGCCGTCGCATAAAGCGCACAATCCTCCGATATTATCCCCACCTTCAACGGGATCCCACCCCTTTCCATTTTCCGCAGAGACTGTTCCCTCCGCAAATCCTGGTCAACTCGCCCCCTTCCACCCAAACCACCAGGTACTTTTCCCTGCAACCGCTTGAAATGCCTCACCTGTCCCTATACCACCCCCCCCCCCCCCGATGCCGCTCAAGGACCCCGACATTCTTATTAGGTGAGACAGAGATTCACTTGCTCCTTCTCCAACCTCATCTACTGTATCCGCTGCTCCTGGTGTCGTCTCCTATATATCGGCGAGACCAAGCGCAGGCTTGACGATCGTGTCGCCGAACACCTCCGCTTAGTCTGCCTCGTCACACCTGATCTCCCGGTTGCTAAACACTTTAACTCATCCTCTCATTCCCACACTGAGATTTCTCTCCTGTGTATCCTCCGTTGTCAGAGTGAAGCTCAGCGCAAATTGAAGGATAGCACCTCATATTTCGTTTGGGCCGCTTACACCCCAGCGGTATGGACATTGACATCTTACTTCAAGTAACCCTTGTTTCCCCTCTCTCACCATCCCTCTCCTCCCATTTCTCCGGCCAGCCTTACTGTGTCCGAGTATATTTTATCCATGTTTGCTTTGTTGTTACCTTCTCTCCGCTAACATGATCTATTGTACATTTTCATTGCTCTCCATTCCCTTTGTCTTGTTTTCACACCTTACACTTCCTTATCTCTGTATCTCCCTCTCACCTGACATCAGTCTGAAGAAGGGTCTCGACCTGAAACCTCACCCATTCCTTCTCTCCGGAGATGTTGCCTGCCCCGCAGAGTTACTGCAGCATTTTGTGTCTATCTTCTGCACAATCGTAATCCTATTTCGAAATCAGAGCGCAACGATCTGTTCACTATCATGGAATATGTTCATTATCATGGACATATTGTGAAAAAATGATCGGACCCGAAACATCACATTAGCATGTTCTTCGGGGATGCTGTCTGACCCGCTGTCACGCCAGCATTTATGTGAAATTGACTTGTTCTTTCCACATGTGATTTCCGTTTTGTAGTATGTTTCCCTTCTACTGAATTGCAGAATCTATGTGCAATATGCACTGTATGCATCAATTATGTGTATGTTTGTTTGTCTGAGTCTATATACCTGCGATGCTGCGCGCAGGTACCAATACCTCAATCAATGTGTGGAACACACTCGAACTGCCTGGACGGATATTGCGATCAGAATCCGATGTCACATCATGTGCCCGATATTTTAAATTTCAAGTTTGTTTTAAATTTACAGAAACATCTAAACGTAAATCCATAGATTAACAGATTTTCAGTGTACCCTGGGAAATAAAAATAAATCAATATGAATCTAAACATTGTGTCCTGCAGAAGTTGCAGTGAATGTGGGGAGCCAATATGTGTGAAATCCAAGCAGGATATCTCGGTGCCGTCCTGCTCACATCGGTGCAGTGTTTTATGCCCGCGCTCCATGTGAGTTGTTGGTCAATAGTGAGTCCGCAGAGATGATGACAGTGGGATAAGCATGCCTAACATCACCGAATATCAATGGAAGTTGGTTTGTTAAAACTCTTGTTGGAGATGCATATGCCCTGGTTATTCCTATTGTAATCTTGTAGTAAACGCTGCTGGATGTGTTTGGTTAACTTGGTGTGAATAATCCCAAACATTAGGGAAAACGCACTAATCTCCGTCTCTTTTCCTGTTTAAATACAACCTTGGTCCACACACTTATCGCACTTTGTGTGAAAAATACACCCCTCAGGTACATATTAAACCCCCCACCCCCCTCACTTTCAACCTGTGTCCTCTAGTTCCCTATTCCACTAATCTGGGCAGGAGATTAAGTGCGTCTACCCGATCTATTCCTCTCATTATCTTGTACACCTCTAAAAAATCACCCCTCATTGTCCTCCAATCAAGGGAATAGAGTTGTAGCCTGCTCATCCTCTCCCTAGTCGTCAGGTCCTTCGTCAACTTATCATAATGTTCTTCTAGGTTGATTCGTCAACTTATCACAATGTTCAAATCACTGGCGGTTCCAAATCATTCTGAATGAGCCGAGGCTACTGGTTACGCGTCACATTCCTGGTAAAATGTTTCTATCAAAATGGTGCAAGGTTGATTGATATCCAGAAGGATGTCAGGATGAGGAAGCCCGTAATTCCCCTTCCATCTGAAATCATGTTCATCCAGTTACAGTAAATGTAACACTGTTTAAAACAAAACACGCAAGGCTCTGATGAAGTGAATGACCTGCTCGCAAAAACTAGTTCCGAAACTATTTCATCTGCTTGCATCAGCCAATGGCGCAATGGGGAAGGCGATTGTTTTTTGTAGCGAGAGTTGCGGCGATCAGAGTATTGAGTCGCAGCATGGCCAGTTGCAATTCCGTGCACTTGATATTACTGTAGATTGCGCTTTTCACGTGAATAGTAGAACCATTGTGAATGTTGTCGAGCAAGGTTATCTTGGAGTACACGTACATAGTTCCCCAAATTTGGCGGCAGAGTTAGGCGGGTTGGTCAAAAAGACCTTCGGCACTTTGGCCTTCGTCAGACAATGTATTGAATGTATCCTAATCATCAACCCCATTAGCTTCGCTCTACTAACACTTCCGTCCGGCCGGACATATGCTCATCCTCCACATCTTCTCTTTCGACTCTTCTCACTTTGTTCAATTTAAAGGTGTAGCTATGGGCACTCGTCTGGCTTCCAGCCAGGCCTACCTTTTTTCGCTTGTTCCATACGTGCACCATCCCCCAACTCTTCCTCCGCTACATCGACGACTGCATCGGGGTTGCCTCCAACCCCCCTGCAGTACACGTTGATTTCACTAACTTAAGCACTGACTTCCACTCAACCCCATCAAATTTACTTGGGCTATTGTCCGACCCTCCCCTTTACTGGTCAATCTGTCTCCTTCACAGGGCACAGACGATCCACTGCCCTCTACTACAAATACACCAACTCGCACAGTTATCTCGACTACACCTCCTGCAACCCTGTTTGTAGCAAATGTGCTATCGTCTACTCTCAATTTATCCAACTCCGCTGCATCTGCTCCCAATATCAGGATTTTCAATCAAAGACATCAAGTGGTCTTCCTTCTTTAGTCTACGCGGTTTGCAGCCTTTCTAGACAATTGATCCCTCACGCACATTCCCTCTTTGTCCCTGAGTTCTGACCGCTACCCTTGCCCCCAAAATGATGAAGGATATAGTTCCACTGGTCCTTACCTTTCACTTCCTTAGACTCCATATATAACACATAATTCTCCGGAGATAGAGTCCAAAGAAGGGTCTTGACCGAAACCGTCACCCATTTATTTTCTCCAGAGATTCTGCCTATCCAGTTGAGTTACTACCGCATTTTGTGTCTATCTTCGGTTTAAACCAGCATCTGTAGTTCCTTCCTGTACATGATTCTCCGGTATTTCTCCCTTCTTTCACTTGATCCCAACACGAGTCAAATCTTTACTTCCTCACCAGTTTCCGCCATCCACTTTCCTACCAAAAAGACCCTCATGTCAGGTACATTCCCCGATACCAACGATCTATTCGTGGACCCCATCATTCATTCTTGTTGAGGCAGAGGTTCACGTGCACCTATTCTAATCTCATGCACTGCATTCAGTGCTCCCGCTGTGGCCTGGCTTACATTGTCAAGAGCAAACCTAGACCAGGCGGCCGTTTTGCAGAAGACTTGCGCACGGCCTGCCAAGCCCTGCTGGATTTCCCGGTTCTTAAACATTTCCGTTCCCATGCTGACTTTTCCGTCCAGGGTCTCCTCCATTACCAGAGTGAGGCCACACACAAGCGGAAGGTAGTGCACCTCATATATCACTTTGTAGCTTACAACCTAACACGTCATGAACATTGTATTTTCTAATTATAAGGAAGGAACTACTGCCCTCTTCCCCCTCTCTTTCTGTGCCACAGCTTGATTTCACCGATTTCACCTTCCCGCTCCCCACCCCCTCCAGCCGTACTCATTCCTGTGGCTTCTGAATTTGAACGCCTTATTTCCATGCATCACACTTTTTGTATTTTCAGTTCCAGCCTTTGCCCAACAATCTGCCTATCAACCCCTTCATCTGTATCCATCCATTAATTGCCAGACGTTGTCCTGTCCTTTCTCTCGTCCAGTTTCCGCGCACCACCATAATCAGTCTGAAGCATGGCCCCGATCCGAACACGTCAACTATCTATGTTCTCCTGAAATGCTGCCTTGCCCGCTGAGTAAATCTATTATTTTCTGTTGAATATGGAACATGGCGTGTTATGTTACTGTTGTGTAACACGTTGACAAGGCAGCATTTGGAATATCCTCTTCGATTTCGTCAATCTGCTGTGGGGAGATGACGTTAGGATGGAACGCGTGCACAGACGATTTATGAGGATGTTCCCAGGGCGTAAAGGCTTGTGTGGTGTGGGAAGGGAGGTGCATATGTCGGCGGAAGTTATGTGGGAGGGGGAGGAGGGATGTGGGTGGGGTTGCGTGGGGGAAGGGGTGTTCGCAGGTTGTAGGGGAGGGAGTATGTGTGGGGGGGGGGGGGGGGGGTGTGAGGGCGGGGGTGTTTGGAGACGAGGGGTGTGCGTGGGGGAGGGGTTTGTGGGTTGGCCGGATGTGTGTGGGGGGAAGTGTTGGGTGTGGGGGAGGGGTGAGTGTAACGGGGTTTGTAGTTTGGATGGGAGGTATGTTTGTCGGCGGGAGGGGCGTGGAAGGGGGAGAAAGGATATGGGATAGGGAGGGGTGTGTGGGAGAGGAGGTGTGTGGGGGAAGTGGTGTGGGCGTGGTTTTGTGGATGGAGGATGTGGGAGGGTGATGCGGGGTGAGTGGGAGAATGTGGGGGTGGGGGCGTGGGGGGCGTGGGGCGGCGGGGCTGGAGGTTTATAGGGGGGTTTGTGAGGGGAAGGGGTGTGTGTTCGGGGGAGCGGTCCGAAAAAGATGGGGGTCTTGCGGGAGAGAGGGGTATCACGAGGGAGGGGGAGGGGGCAGGAGCCAGCGAGGGGTACCAGAGGAGAAGGGGCTGGGGCTGGGCCTGGAGCTGGAAGTTCTTCTCTGCCGCGTTCAGATTATCCGCTTTCCGTTTCGCGACACCTCCCGCGCCGGGCCGGTCTATAGATCTATAGATCTATCTATAGATCTATCTATCTATCTATCTATCTATAGATCTATCTATCTATCTATCTATCTATCTATCTATCTATCTATCTATCTATCTATCTATCTATCTATCTATCTATCTATCTATCTATCTATCTATCTATCTATCTATCTATCTATCTATCTATCTATCTATCTATCTATCTATCTATCTATCTATCTATCTATCTATCTATCTATCTATCTATCTATCTATCTATCTATCTATCTATCTATCTATCTATCTATCTATCTATCTATCTATCTATCTATCTATCTATCTATCTATCTATCTATCTATCTATCTATCTATCTATCTATCTATCTATCTGTCTATCCGTCTATCCGTCTATCTTTCTATCTGTCTATCCGTCTCTCTGTCGGGCTTCTGTCTGTCTGTCTGTCTGTCTGTCTGTCTGTCTGTCTGTCTGTCTGTCTGTCTGTCTGTCTGTCTGTCTGTCTGTCTGTCTGTCTGTCTGTCTGTCTGTCTGTCTGTCTGTCTGTCTGTCTGTCTGTCCATGTGTCAACAAATTGTCTGCATTAATGCTCCCATTAATGCATTTCTTCAATGGAAAAGCCTCATGGAATACATCGGATCCCGACATGAAGTAGTTAAATCCGCGAAAGTGTTGAAAAACAATATTCCAATGATTACACAACATTAAATTGTCACTAGAGATTTCGCTGAGATATAAATACGACCCAATTCTAAAAGCTATTGTCAAGCACATCCGCAGCACCATCACGTTAATTCTCGGATCCGCAATGAATCAGCCGTTAATAACGCAGATTAAACACGTGTATTATCCCATTCTTGCAATAATCGGCGTACCTGGTAAGTTATTTCCCTTCTTTATTGAAGCGTTGTTACTATTGTCATTGTCATTGCTATGGGTCTCTCTCTCTCTTTTTTATTTTATTTTTTTTTTCATTTCAAAAACTTTATTCAACACAATCATAAAATACAACACATCAAAACACAATCACAAATCACAGTATAACGAACAGATCATTGTAGTACAACAGTACATTCATTGTTTATAATAGCCTCAACCCCACGCGGTGACCAGCGCTGACGGAAGGCCTCCAGAGTCCCCGTGAACACCGCGTGTTCCCTCTCCAGGGACACACGTGCACGGACGTAGGCCCGAAAGAGGGGCAGGCAGCCGACTCTCGCCTGACCGTCGACCGCCCGCTGCCTGGACCCACGAATGGCCATCTTGGCCAGGCCGAGGAGCAAACCGACAGGTAAGTCCCCCCCCCCCCCCCCCACACTCGGCTCTCCCCACTCCCTGCCTTGTGTCCAAACACCAGGATTGTGGGGCTAAAATGCAGCCAAAACTTGAGGAACAGCCCCTTCAGATATTGGTACAGGGGCAGTAACCTCTCACACTCCATATACACATGGAACACGGTCTCCACCTCTCCGCCGAAAATACATGCGGCAGACGAGCCCGTGAACCAACTCAAAAGTTTATTACAAACCACCGCTCCGTGCAACACTCTCCACCCCAGGTCCCCAATATAAAGGGGTACGACTCCCTTATAGAAGGACCCCCACTGGGGGGCCCCCCTGCCTTCGGATGGTAACACCGTCCTCCATGGTGAGTCAGGACGGGAGACGAAGGCACGGTGGTTCAGAATGTGCAGGAGCATCCTATACAGTGCGCGTCTCTTTGCATCACAAAATGGCATGCTGGTCATCTCAGAAAAGCAGCTCAGATTATGTGGAGCCGGAGGCCGAGAAATATCCCGGAGCCTAGGCCCGATGAGCAGATCTGACGGAGCGGGGGTAAGCTCTATCTGAACCATTCTAGGCTCGCGCCTCTCCTCGACACCCACCATGACAGGATGAGGACCAGCCACACCCGCAACCACAACATCCCCCTCTCCTCGTGGAACAACACTCTGGCTGAACACAGCCAAATTCCTCACTCTTAACACATCCCTGTAGAAGACAGGCAAGCCCCTTAGAGCGGGTCGACTGACGCCCGCCACCGGGAGCCGCGAGACCCCCCTTAGGCAACGACCCTGACGGAAAAAATACGTGGCCAGAGCGTGCCATCTGGGAGGGTTCTCTACATACATGTATCTCCGCAGAGTCCTGAGACGGAGAGCCGCCACCTGGGTACGCACGCACACCAAGGACTGGCCGCCCTCCTCTAACGGGAGACTCAGGACCGCCGCGGAAATCCAATGCTTCCTATTTCCCCAAAAGAAATCTACCAGCTTCTTCTGTATAGCAGTTACAAATATAGAGGGCGGGACAAGAGTAGCCAGCCGGTACCATAACATAGAGGCCACCAGCTGGTTTATAACCAGCACCCTCACCCCGAAAGGAGAAAACTCCAAGCAGGAGCCTGACCAGCGCCCCCAGCCGAGCAACCACCTTCGTCTCCAACTCCTGCCAGTTTGCCGGCCAAACATCCTCAGTGGGACTCAGGTACACCCCCAGATAGAGGAGGTGCGTGGTACTCCACGCATACAATGCCCATCTCCGCGACTGACCCACCAAAAGATCCAGAGCACTTACTCCAGTTAATCCTAGCAGAAGATGCAGCCGAGAAAATCTCCTGGCAGTCACGTATCCTCCGCAGGTCACCAGGATCAGTTGAAACATAAGAAGTACGTCATCG
>OY740805.1:19942081-20100123 GCA_963514005.1 Raja brachyura
CATAGGCCCAGTTTGAACAGAAATACCAAAACTGTCCCCATCCAAGTCAACATGAGGCTCAAGCTCAGATGGCCTCGTACCCGCCACTGATGCCATCGCTGCGTAGGTCCGGACCTTCGGCCGCGCCCCCTTCCATCGCCATCCTCACAGAGGCACGATCCAGCTCCAGGCACCCCAGCAGCACAGCTCCAAGTTAAGTCCCAGAGACAGTCACAGTCAAAGACAGGCAGCAGAAAACAGAAACCTCCAGCTGAAGCAGGAAAGTCCCCAGGTTCGTCCACAGCCACGAGAGCTTTTGGAAGCTCTATCCCAGTCTCGCCGGAAGCAAAAGTACCTTCTTCACATTAAGCCAGGCAGCCGCACTGAGCAAAATGACTTTAGGGCAGAGAAACGGCGCTAAAAAACAACAAAGACACCGCGATCTTCTTACCCACGATCACAGGCACTCTTTGGCAGTCCCGCCAACGACAGCCGCACCCTCGACAATGTGGAGAAACTCAGGAATCTTCACACAGATGGAGGCTTCCCAGACCAGAGAAAAGCTTCAACATCCCAACGATAAGTTAAACTATGAAGCCCCCCTGGGTCTGTGCCCTCTCCAACGGCAAAATCCTTGAAAGGCTGGCTTCAATCCTTCTCAACTGCAGAGCTGAGAAGAATACACGACCTCTCTCTCTCTCTCTCTCTCCTCTCTCTCTCTCTCTCTCTCTCTCTCTCTCTCTCTCTCTCTCTCTCTCTCTCTCTCTCTCATCTCTCTCTCCTCTCTCTCTCTCTCTCTCTCTCTCTCTCTCTCTCTCTCTCTCTCTCTCTCTCTCTCTCTCTCTCTCTCTCTCTCTCTCTCTCTTCTCTCTCTCTTCCTCACTCGCTGATTCTATTGTGTATTATCCCGCTGCTGAACCAAATCCTGAGCCAGCAGAGTGCAATTAAATGTAGAGGTGAAAATCAGGATATGGAATGTAAACTGTAAAAACTGTAAAATAAGTGAGAGTAGCACAATCTCTGCACGTTTCACTTCTCATCGTAAGGCTAACTCCCCATGCCAGCAGCTAATACGTTAAATATTTAAACGCCCCCTCCAAGGCATGTATTTCCATTCTTAGGTAAGGAGACCAAAGCTATAGTTTGTGCTCTAGGCGTTACCCAAACAAGTCCCTATACAATTCAATAAGATTACCTTTTTGCTCTGATTAAAGTCGTAATAGAGGCGAACAATGTGCTACGTTTCTTTGTGAAACAGAAACAGGCAATTTAACCCCAAAGGTCCTAACCTGGTCTTCAGAACAATGAACTAATCCATCGTTTGTGGATGCCAAAACACACACAATATTGTGGAGAGCATTCTCTTATTCCAGGATTTGCTATGAAACGCGGGGAAGTCACCAAATTTGCATATGATATCTTGATTATAAATAGAATTTGACAATATACTTTAATAATCTACACATCGCTGATTAGGAAATCGGAGGATGAGGCGGCAGCAAAAGGAGTCTGGACTGGCTCGTCAAAGGAAACGTTCTCTCGGTTTAATCAGAGCAACACAATTATAACTGTCTTTATTGGAATATCATTATTGGGCATATGGAAGTTCGTAGTTGTCCATATTACTTAAACGTCTGCATTTTGGATATCTGTTGTGATAAACGAGGAAGGGGGTCTAAAAGTAAAACATTTTTCATAGATTTTTATTCCACAAGGTCGAAGCAAAATTATTTGAGTGACGGTAATACAAATTGCTGCAACGAGATTAGCTGATGTTGTTCACAGATGAAAGGGAAACGCTAATTTGTTTTATTTTACTTTCTCGTTATCAGCTAACATAATGACAATATACATCCTGTCGTGTGGAAAGTGTGGGCTTTCAAGATGCATCACGCGATATCTAGTGTGGGATGGCAGCAGCTGATCTTCTGGTTTTAATATTTGAAGCTATTCTTTATGAAATAAAAGAGGCATATTTTCCGCATTCATTCCTCAATTACACTCCTATTTGTAGCCTGAACCAGGCCCTGCTTTATTTTTCTATTGATTGTTCTGTTTGGCTGACTGTCACTTTCACGTTTGATCGACATATTGTTATATGCTATCAGAAGCTGTAAACAAGATACTGTACTCCAAAGGTTGCATGAGTAGTTGTAATAACAGTTTGTTGTTTGAGCATTTTACAAAATATTCCAGTCTACCTTATATATGAACCGCGTGAAATAATTGATAATGTACCGTGGTCCTGCTTTGTAAAAGCAAGTTTCTACACCTCACCATTTTGGGCCGCATACTTATGGTTCGAAACCATCTTAACACCATTCGCACCATTTGCGTTGATCCTCCTACTCAATTCATTAACTGTCAAACACATCATCATGGCTAATAGAATAAGGAGCAAACTCCGAGGAAATAGCAGTGAGAAGAACCAGAATGACCAAGAGATGGAGAAGCGAAGGAAATCAATCATTTTACTGGTCGCAATATCTGGAACGTTTCTGCTGCTGTGGGTGGTAATCTTTGCCTGCTTCATATGTGTTCAGTTTACAGACACTCAGTTTCTGGAAACAGATTACAATGACTCTTTCACCGTTGCCGAAAAATTTGGATATATGTTAAGATGTTTAAGTACTTGCACAAACACCTTCATTTACGCGGTGTCCCAGAGAAAGTTCAGAGACGAGATAAAGAATGTGATCAAACGTCCTCTTGCATTCCTGGGTCATCTATTGAAATAAAATATCTGTTCTGTAATGCTACGCACATTATATCTATAACTATTGAAGTAAACTTATTTATTTCAGAAGTAGAAACATAAATCTTCAGTGATGTTTTAGAATTCTAAAATCATCTTGGTATTTCTTACGTTTAATCATACTGGATGCAACACAATATTTCGGACGTGAAATGAATAAAAAATGAGACCAGTATATATGTTGCTTCAAAGCGCGTTAAACGCAACGCCACTTCAACATTCTTCGAAAAGATAGTAGGAATTTTCGTTTCAGCACCGTATATCGCCCACTTTGTTCGATCAATTGTACTTGAGTTTGGTTTATTGCCTAGCTGTGTAGTATTAACTGAGCTGATTGGATAGCATGCAAAACAAAGCTCTTCGCTCCACCCCGTACACGTGACAATGGTAACTCAAGCTAAACCTAAGAGTAGTAAATGGACGTTTGGATATTATGCTCAAAACATTGATGAGGCAGCGTTTTGAGTATTATTTTGAGTTGTCATCTGCAGGCTCTTGGAAGGATGTTGCTCAGAAGGAGAGAGTGTCGTTGGGAAGATGTTGCCAGAACCAGGGGGATGAGCTGGATGGGACGTTGAGGAGGCTGCAACTATATTCCCTTGAGCGCGGGAGGATACGGGGTGATCTTATGGAGGTAGATAGGGTCATGATGAGAATAGAAAAGGTGTGGGCAAATAGCCTTTTAGCCAGAATAACAGGGTAATCAACAACCAGGGTTTAAGGTGAGAGGGGAACAAATAATCAGAACATGAAAGGAGGGTGGTGGTTATATGGAACTAGCTGTCAAAGTAGGTAGTTGAGAGAGGACCTAAATAGCATTTGAAAGAAAACTGCATGATGGCGCACAAAACAAAGCGTTTCATTGAACCTGCTACATGGACAAAAATAAACTAAAATATAGCGCTTTGAATTGAATTTATTGTTAAGATTATTTCACCCTGGTTTCACCGAAGGCGAAGGACTTAGTGATATTATCCCGGAGAACGCATTCGTGTGGCAGTTTATTTTATTTCGGGCATATATTATCCAAGTATTTTTCCCCGCATGCAGCATGGAAACGCTCCCGAGGTCGATGCAGATAAGAAAAAGTCTTATATTTGTATTTCTCATAAATATGCCCGCAATCAAACAGTCTAACTTTGCATAGTGAGATAAAACATTTATGGTAACACAATCCATATTTTACTATTGCCCTCGTGTTACTTCTTTATATTTTCCCCAAAGAACACCACGCTTATTATTACACCCGAGAGGAGAACGTTGAAGTGAAAAGCGATCATATGCCTTTCCTGTACCACTTAAATCATTTCCACGCACCTCGAATCCATTCTATGCCTTGTTTAAGAACGAACTGCAGATGCTGAAAAATGGTCTACCTTCCATTATATTCCTTCTGGTCCACTCTCTCCCGATCTATGTCCAAGATAACTCACGCTCTGTGTCTGTAATGACTTCCGCTTTCCGAGCCCCCGCTCCCTCATATTTACTTGGACGTTCAGTAACTCTACACCTCTATCCCCCACTAGGAAGGCCTCAACGCCATCCGTTTAGTCCTCGAGCACAGAACCTGCCAATTTTCCTCGACTAACATTCCCCTCTGCCCAGCGGAGCTGGTCATCACTCTGAGCAACTTCTCCTTCAACTCCTCCAACTTTGTTGGTTATATTGAACAATCCCTGTCCCAAGCGTACATTGGCCTGATCCCCGAATCTCTGTTACATTGATGATTGCAAGGATGCTACATCCTGCATCAATGCAGACCTTATGTACTTTATCAACTTCACCACATATTTTTAATCCTGCATTCAAATTGACTTGGGCCATATCCGACACCTCCCTCCCTTTCTTGATCTCAGCTTCTCCAACACAGGAGATAGACTACCGAATGACGCCCATTATAACACAACTGACTCCCACAACTACCTAGACTACACTTCTTCGCACACTTCTTCCAGCAAATACACCACCCGCTATTCCCAATTCCACGGTATACGCCGCATCTGCAGCCAAGATGAGGTGTTCCATACCAGTTCCCGGTATACGCCCCATCTGCATCCAATATGAGGTCTTCCATACCAAGACATGCAAGATGCCCTCGTTCTTTAAAGAACGTGGGTTCCCGTCTCCCATCAAAGATGAGGCCCTCAGGCGTATCTCCTTTGTACCCTGGAGCTCCGCTCTTGCCCCCCCCCGTCGCAAACGGAACGGAGTCCCTCAGTCCTTACCTTCAACACTATGAGCCGTGGCATACAACACATAATCTTCCGACATTTTCGCCATCTACAACGGAATCCCACCATCATTCATATCTTCCCATCTCCACCCCTTTCCGCCCTCCGCAAAGACCGTTCCCTCCGTAACTCCCTGGTTACCTCATCCCTTCCAACCCAAACCACCCGTTCCGCGGGTACCTTGCCCTGCAACCGCAGTGGACACAACACCAGCCCCTAAACTTCCTTCCTCGATTTGGTCCAGCGACCCCGACAGTCTTTTTGGGTTAGGCAGAGGTTCACGTGCATCTCCTCCAACCTCATCCATTGTATTCATTGTCCAAGGAGTGGACTCTTACTGGAAATCGGCGAGACAAAGTGTAGACTCGGCGATCGTTTCGCTGAGCACCTTCGCTCAGTCCGCCTGGACCGACTTCATCTCCCGGTTGCCCAAAATTGTATTTCTCTTTCCCATACCCATACTGACCTTTCTGTCCTAGCCCCCCTTCTTCGCCAGAGTAAGGCAAACGTAAATTTGGGCAGCTTAAAATCCAGTGGTAGAATATTGAATTTCCTAACTTCAAGTAACTCTTACATCCCCCTCTCCCCATCTTCCCCCACCCAAGTTGTACCAACTTCAAAGTCGTCTTTTTGAATCTCATTGTCTATACTCGTTTTCACATAGGCCATAGCTAACAATGATATTAGCTATACATATCGCATCCAGGGTTATAATTGTGGTTTGTTTATTGTGCATTTTACAAAATATCCCAATGTACTTTGTATTTCAACGTCGCGAAAAACGTGACAATGTCCCGTGGCCGTGTGGTGTAAAATCGAGCTCCTTAACCATTTGAATCGCGATTTATGGGTTAGAAACGTCTTAACTCCATTCATCCCCATTGTGCTAATCTTCATCTTGAATTCGTTGACTATAATAAATATTTTTATTGCTATCTGAATATGAAACAGTCATGAAGAATTCAGACCAATCCACAATGAAAGGTGCCAGAATGATCAAGAAATTAACATAGATAGAAACATAGAAATTAGGTGCAGGAGTAGGTCTCATCTCGGCCCTAAAGGAATTCCCCCTTATCCTTAAACTGCGACCCCTTGTTCTGGACCTCCACAACATCGGGAACAATCTTCCTGCATCTAGATTGTCCAACCACTTAAGAATGTTGTAAGTCTCTTTAAGTTTTGTAAGTTTCTATACGGTCCTATACATTGTGTATAGAAACGAAATCAATAAATTTACTATTGACAATATCTCGCAATTTTATGCCGCTATGGATGGTAAATTTTGTTCGCTTCATAGGTGTACAGTATGGAGACACTCACTGTTTGAAAATAAATTATAATGGCTCTTTTACTGTTACGGGAAAGTTCGGCGACACATAAGGTGTTTAGGTGTTTGCACAAACACGTCCATTTATGCAGCAACCCAGAGAAAATTCAGACATGCTTTGAACAACATGATTTTACTTCGGAGTCACGTGCTCCAACACAGCGGTAAGGAACGGCCCGCAGGTAAGTAAAATTATTTTACTTCCAGGGCGTTTTCTAAAAACTCCGTAGGCTGGTAGGTAAACCAGGAGGAGTTAAAATAAAAATAAAAATGTTTTAAAAAATCGCGGGTAAAACGTGCGTCCCGGGGTGTAGAAAGGTCGGGACAGCAGATTATTGCGGAGCCGGTTCCGATACCGGTGGCCGATTGAAATACCCGTTAGTGAGCCTTTGGTTGCTCCACAAACAAAACTTGAAACCCAGTGCCTAAAAAGTTAAAGAAAGAAGCTTGAAAGGCCTGAGGTTCTGAAAAATCCTGAAAGGAAAGGCTTTGGCTAAAGTATGGATCTAATGGAGAAAATACTCCAAACAATATCAACCAAGGGTCTAAGTACCAAGAATATTCCCAGGCAGCCCCTGAGGGGGTTCCATGTACATGAATATGGTGCCAGTTTGAATTGGGAATAAAACTCCAGTGCCTGGGATTGGGCTGGAGGAAGTCTCCTTTAACAAGTTTCAGGATTACTAGGGCTGTATGAGACTGACCCTGAAAGTGGTGTTTGTGGTCAGAAGTACCCACCACAATACACATCCAGGTGTGTCTGATGCGGCACAAAGTTTACTATACCTGGAGGAGGCGGTGAGGCCATGGAAGGAAACCTGGCGGCCAGTGTTAATTATATGGCCTTTCACCTGCCTCAAAAAAGCTGTTATGGTTCAGACAGCAAATTTGGATTTAAACACCTATTTATTGTGGTCAGAAGTACCAACACCAATACAAATCCAGGTGTGTCTGATGGGGCACAAACTTACTATACCTGGAGGAGGCAGTGAGGCCATGGAATGAAACCTGGCGGCCAATGTTAATTATATGGTCTCTCACCTGCCTCAAAAAAGCTGTTATGATTAAGACAGCAGATCGGATTAAAACACCTATTACTGTACCTCAAAGAAGGTACCTATGGTGAATCCGGCTTTTTTGGGCGCCAATGTCAGCAATAATGCGGGCGCAGGAATTACGATTCAAAGAATCCTCAAGCTAATTTTGGCATCACTGTCTTTTGGAAGACAAGCTGGAAGGTTGTGGAATGACCAAAGTTCAGAATAAAAAGCATATGTTGGGCTTATTCTGCAACTCATTTTGGGATAAAATATATAAAATGGAAGATTGCCATTCGGCCTCTTTTACATCCAAGTTTTTCAGAGTTGTGCAGGGCAAGCAATGTTCAAGCTCTTGGTTATTTGTTCAGAGGAAGTCTAAACAAATTAAATAAATGGATGAAAAGGCAAAAACTGTTGGCCTTGTGGAACCCTTCAGTTTGGCCAGAAAGGCTGGTCATATGAGAAGGGGACTTGATTTTGGAGCTTGAACGAGGCGAGGAGAGTATGATAAGGAAGAATTACCAGCCAGCACAGCCGAATATACACCCATCTATTGGGAAAGGAGATCATTTTGTCACAGTTGGAGAGGTACAAAAAACTTTATCCTATTAAAGAAGGATGTTTGGATGAACCTCAGATTGGTGGTAGACTCCGAATGTTTATAATGAAAGGGAGGTATGGATCCATTGGGACACAATAAGCCTAATCATTCTTTGATGTTCAGTCTTGAAAGCATTAAAATTGACAAAGAGGTTAAGTATTTGTGTGAGAAATTAGTTATTGAGAAAACAGGAGAGGATCCACAACAATTGTATCAAATTTCCCCAGACCGAAGAAAGATGGGGTTGTAGAATCAACTTAGATCTCACACAATTGAATACATTTGTCCAGTATAAACATTTTAAAATGGACACATTCAACACTGCAATGCAGCTGGTATCAACATGTTGTTATATGGCTACAATAGATTGAAGGATGCATATTTTCGGTCCCAATTCACCATAGTTTCGCAGGTAATTAAAGTTTATGGATGGGACAGCTGTGGCAATATAAAGCTTTGCCTAATGAATTAAGCCAGCACTTGCACTGTTAAGTGGCACAAAAAATAAACACATCGTTATGGCTTATCTAGATGACATTTTAATTGTCAATGCTAATCAGGAGTCAGCTGGAAAATCAGTCTCAGAAACTACAAGTTTGTTTGAGAAGTTGGGTTCCTGATCCATCCAACAAATCTAAGTTACAGCCATCCCAAACCATTGAATATCTGGGGTTGTGATTAACTCAGTTACCATGTTGGTAACTTTACCAATGGATAAGGTGTTGGATTTGACAAATGATGTGTCAGAACCTGATTAACAAACCTTATCCCTCCATCCGAGAGATTGCCAAGGTTATTGGTAAATTGGTAGCCGCATTCCAGCAGTAGAGTTGGTCGTCTACATTACCAAAATCTTCAAAGGGCAAAATTCAAGCGCTTATTCAGCGAGCAGGCCATTTTGATAGGCCAATGCAATTGCCTAAGGAAGCTTTTCAGAATTACATTGGCGGATTGAGTATGTTCCATAAGCTGCTTAGAACATTTAGTTCATCAACCAGCAGTGTTTTTGCAAACTAAAACAAGACGCAAGTTCTCCCGGATGGGAGGCTACGGATAATGAGACCTGTGGAGGCAGATGGGCTGTCCAAGAGGATTTTTGCTCCAAACATATGGTATTAAATATTGGAGCTACTGGGAGCATTTATGGATTAAAAGCTTATTGCTCTTCATTAAAGATTTGCATGTCCAAGTACAAATAGATAATACCACAGCTGTGGTATATATCAATCACATGGGTGGTGTCAGATCAATATTATGTGATCATCTGGTAAACCAGGTGTGGCAATAGTGTATGGCAGAAAATAAAAATAAATAAAATATTGGCTTTCAGCTATTTATCTCTCGGGGAGAGACAATGTTTTGGCAGACAAAAGATCACGAATATTTAAAGACAATACAGAATGGATGTTAAATCCACAAATTTCAAAAATATTGTCAGTCGGTATGGAGTACTGGACATTGATCTGTTTTCATCTAGATTGAATCACCAATTGCCCAAATACGTGTCTTGGGAACACGATCCAGGGGCAGTAGCGGTGGATGCTTTCTCGCTACACTGGGGGAATATGTTATTTTATGCTTTTCCCCATTCTGTCTCATTGGGCTATGTCTCAAGAAAATAGCGCAAGACTCTGCCAAAGGCATTTTGGTGGTGCCAAATTGGCCCACGCAGTCATGGTTCCCATTGATGCTAAAATGATTTTGAACCATGTATGACAATTCCCAGTTGCGACAATCTGTTGACACAACCAGTAACAAAAGAAATTCATCCATTGCATGATCATATGAATTTGTAAATCTGCAGGTTCTGACCAGACCGTTGCAAGGGTTTGAACTGTCGGACAGGACCATGGATGTTATAGATGCAGCTTGGAGGAATAGCACTAAAAAATATGTCGCATATAAGAAAATGGGAAGTGTTTGTACACTGTCAAAGATATCTTATCATACTGCAAACATTCAAAACTATTGGAGTTCCTTGCTGGGTTACACTTTGATGAGCATTTGAGTTATAGTGCCATTAATTGCGCTCGTAGTGCATTGTCATCCTATTTAGGACAAATTTCGGATCGGGATTCAGTTGCGTCTCACCCATTAGTAACCCGATTCATGAAAGGAATTTTCAATAAAAATCCTCCCAAGCCCAGATATACAGAAATTTGGGATGTTAGCATTGTTCTCACTTTACTTAAACGATGGACTCCAATTAATTCAATGTTTTGCAGAAATTAACATTCAAGGTGGCAATGTTAATGGCATTGGTATCAGCTCAAAGAGTACAAACTGCAATTGTTACGGTTGAATTGCATGCATATGACTACAGATAACATTGTGTTTTATGATTATGACTTGATCAAACAAAGCAGACCAGGAAGAACTGGAATGAAGGTAATGTTTAAAGCATATCCTATTGATGGAACATTGTGTGTAGTTAAGCATTTAACTCAATACATTGAGGTAACCAAAACATCGCAGAGGTTCTGAGAAAGCGTTATTGATAACACACAAAAAGCCACATACAAAAGTTTCAGTTCAAACCATTTCTAGATGGTTAAAACATGTTTTGGGTCTAGCAGGAATAGACACTGATGTGTTTAAATCTCACCTCACTAGGGCGGCAGCTACGTCCGTGGCAAAGGTAAAGGACGTACTAATCGATCAAATTTTAAAGGCCGCAGGGTGGTCTAGAGAAGAGATTTTTTCAAAGTTCTACAATAACCTGTTGTCACGGTGCCAGGTTTTGGACACGCAGTACTGGGTTCTCTTTAAATGCTTGCTTTGGTTTATATTATCGATTTATATTATCGATTTATGTTACCATTGACATCATTTATCAATTTATTTTGTAATTTCCCCCTGCGATAGAGGGGTTATTATTAAAAAGATGTTCTTTTTATGATTAAAAGACTTATTACATAAATTGTAACAATGTCTTAAAATACTATTTACTCACTACTGTTTTGAATAAACAGAGAGTCGTATGAAATGAATTTACGCCATAAAAAACACAGAGCTTTAAAATCTTCACGTAGTCACTCACGTGACTCCGAAGTCAAATAGTGAGATTAAACGAGAATTTACCTGTTCTAAGTTTGATCTTTATTTTATGAGGAGTTACGATGAGGGATTACGTGTCCTCCACTCCCAACCCTCATAATGTAAATTATCATCTGGTAGTTCTAGTCTATTTTGAGCCTTACTATTTTACTTCGGCTATTGGTTCTGTGTTTTTCATGCCGCTGCTTTGAAGTATGCCGGTCCAGCGCCAGGCGGGGCTTCTTCACGTAATCCCTCATCGTAACTCCTCATAAAATAAATATCAAACTTCGAACAGGTAAGTTCTCGTTTAATCTCACTATTAAACGTCCTTTTGTTTTCATTATGTACTTGTTCATATAAGTTATTTGATATTGTAACACGAAGCGATATATCCGGACCATATTAACTTAAGTTATCTGTTTGGAGTGCACACATAAAAATCTACAAAGTCTAATATCACATGGCATTCTGTCGTAGTAAAACAGTTTAAATTGAATTATAAAGAATCATAAGAGCTGTTTACGGGTGGAAATACAAATAATAGATTTAAATATACGGTATGGCTCTATTTAAGAAGGGCTGCACACAAAGAAGCCTGGCAAATGTAGTCCAGCGAGCCTAAATCACGTGCTCGGCAAGTTACTAGCGGGGAAGTGGAGGGTATGTGGAGAGCGTGGTGATTAGGGGTTTCATTATGCTTTTGTACATGGGAGATTGTATCCTCAGAATTTGATTGAGTTTTTGGAAGACCTACTCCAGCAAAAAAACAACCGTACACAGCATAGTCTGCTTCCGTCACTTAAGCTAAACCTTTGGTCTGTCGACCAACTCCTCCTGGGTCCCATGCGATCTAACCTTCCAGAGCAACCTACTATGCGGAACGTAATCAAAGCTCTTGCTGAAGTCTCTGCAGACAACAGTGACGTGCAGTGAGGTCAATGACTGGGGAGGCAGTGGCGAGTATCAGAGTCAGATTTACACACATATAAACCCGATAGAGGTAGCTTAAATTCTGCACCCAATTAGAAGATTGCACAATATATGCAGCCTTATATTTCACATCAGCATTCTTTAGAACGCACGTTGGTTTTTTTTTGCTAGAGCTAAAGGACAAAGGACAAAGGACATTAATTGTCACTTACACCAATTGTCACATACACCAATTGGTATAGTGAAATTTGAGTTAACATGAGCACGCAAAAAAAGATAAACACAACACTTTAGAATTTAACATTAAACATAAGAAAACATCTCCCCACAGCGGAATTAACGATTCCCACTGTGAGGAGAGGCACCAACGTTGAACAGGCCCTGACCACGGGTGAACAGAGGAAGAGGACTCAACTTTCAAAGTAGGACTGAACTTTCAAAGAGGACTGACCTATGAACATTCAGTCCTCTTGCTCTGTTCACCCGTGGTCGGGACCTATTGAGGCCTGTGCAGACGCCGCTTCGGCCCAGAGCCTCCGAATCAGCCACTTCCCTACCGGAGACCGCTGCTTCCGAAATCCATTGGCCGATGTGGTCGGAGCTTCAACGCTGGCGTCCCCGCGATGTTATGGTCAACGCCGCCCGCGGCTGGAAAGTCAACGCCTCCCGCGGCTGGAAAGTCAGCGCCGCCTGCGGTGGAATCTAGGGCTGCGGCTCCACTGTTGAACCTTGCAAATGTGGAGGAAGAGAGAGGTAGTGTAAATGGCGTGCGCTAAGCCTACGTAATTGACGCTCGCTCTCCCTCCACTGGGTTCAAGACACGCCCTCGTGTGAGGCAAATGTGATCGCTGCCTCCCTGGTGCTTTTTCATTGCAGTTTTATGATGAGACCAGCGAGCATAGATTTAATATACTTATATGTGAAATACGTTACTTGAACTATGGAAGGTGAGGACATGTAATGAGGGGATCTACAAACATTATATTGGTGACATATAGAGAGATGGTAACAGGTGCACGCTTATTGCCCGCATTCCATTCAGTTTCTGCGGGGTTGCGCAATCAGAGGGGATGCTCAGCTGTCGCTGCCTCACCTCTCATCCCTCCCTGTATTTACAGCGGTGTTGCGCAAATTGTGCGATTTTGACTGTAAAAATGATTAGATTCATATAGAAATGACATTTATAACACCATTCAGTGAAAATATCTTTATATTTATTTTATTTTATTATTATTTTTCTTTATTTTTCTTAACAGCTATTTTCATTGGGAGTATGACAGGTGAGACTCTGCCTCCTCTGACCGCACGTCCCTGACAGACAACGTATACGGCCTTTCCCTCGTTAACAGTTTGAATAAAGATTTAGCTTCAGCGAATAAAGTAGACTATGGTGTGTAAGGTTGCTTTTCTTGCTGGAGGCTTATGAATAGTGGTGTTTCTCGGGAGATTAATTCCCCTTATTTGGGAAGGGTATCTTTAACCTGGAAGTTGCGCAGAGAGGATTTACAAGAATGTTGCTAGAACCTCAGCTCTATGCTATAGGGAGAGGATGGGAAGGGTAGTAATCTATTCCTTGGAGTGCAGTTGGTGGTGGATGATCTTCGAGAGGTACATATAATCGTTAGAAGAATGAGGAGAGTGAATGCACAGTAGATGTTACCCAGTGTATAGCAACAAACAACCACATGATATTGGTTTGAATTGAGAAGGAAATATTTAATATGAATCTGAGGGGCATCTTTTTCGCAGAAAGTGGGGGCATATGCAAGTACCTGCTGGTGGAATTAGTTGATGCAGGTGCTATAACTATATTTAAAAGACACTTAGACCCTACATGAACAGGGATATTTTAGAGGGATGTGGGAAAAGGCGGGAAAATAAACCTTAGATGAGGCATCCTTGTCCGTATGGATGAGTTGAGACGAACAACATCAATTTATGCTGTATGGCTTTATGACTAAATATCTTACTATTTTAATTTATCGAATCTGCAAGTCCGTTGTAATGTGTCGATGTTCTCCGCATTTTTTGTGGCAATGGTGCATTTTGGATTAAAGCCAGAAACATATTTGCGAGGTGAGAGCGCATATGTAGGCAAAGGAACCGAGTTACTGTTGCGCCAGGAATAACGAAAACGAATAGCTATGCAGACAGGGGCGTCTTAATAGCATTATATTCTGCATAATGACGAATAGAACGTGTAAACAAGTGATTAGGTACAGACGAAGTCAGGCTGTAAACACACGCGACTGCGGTGTTAGCTGAGAATATGTGGTGAAATGTTACCAATCACTGTTGATATATTTGGAGGAAATGGGAATGGAAAGGCACGTTTAGAGAAGTTCTTAAATTCATATGGCCCATCGAACTACTCTGACATTCAATCATGGCTGATTTTTCTTTCCCTCTCAACCGCATTCTCCTGCCTCCTTCCCACAACCCCTGACACCCTAACTATTCAAGACTGTGCCCATCTTCGACTTAAATATCAATTGAAATTGCCTTCCCAGCATTCTGTGGCAATGGATTCCACAGATTCACCACCATCTGACTCAAGAAATTCCTTCTCGTCTCCTTCCTAATGGTACGAACTTCTACTCTGAGGATATGACTCTCATCATAGACTCCCACCAGAGGAAATATCCTCTCCACCGTCACGCTAACCAGGCCTTTCATTATTAGGTAGTCCGGTAAGTTTTAATTAGGTCCCACATCATCCTTCTCAACAGCAGCGAGTACAGGCCCAGTGCGGTCAAACGCTCATCATACGTCAATCCAATTGTTCCTTGGATCATTTTCGTAAACCTCCTGGGGATCCCCTACAACGCCAGCACATCCTTCCTCTGATATGCCCACCTCCCAAAACCGCTTACAATGCTCCCAATGTGATTTGACCTCAGAAAAACATCCCTGTTTTTATATTCTAGTTCTCTCTAAATAAATACTAGAATTACACTTGCCTTCCTCACTGTGGATTCTACTTTTGAATTACCTTTTGGCCACACTGCACCACACTCCAAATTTCCTTTGTACCCCCTATTTCTGAATTCTCTGCGAATTTAGAAAAAAAGTTCTACGCCTTTATTCCCACTACCAAAGTGCAATCCTCCACACTTAGTTACTTAGGTATTCCATTTGTCATTCCTTTGTCGACACTTCCAACCTGCCCAAGTCCTTATGCAGAGTCCCTGTTTTATCTACACTGTCTGCCCGCCACCTCGTAAATATCATTGGTATACAACTTGAAAATTGGGGACACCAGCACCGACCACCGTGGAACGCCGCTAGTCAATTGCAGTCAACCAGGAAACATCCTGCTTCATTGCCATTCTTTGCTTTCTGCCAACCAGTAAATTAGTTATCAATGCCAGTATCTTCCCTCTGATACCATGAGCTTTCATCTTCTTTAGCAGGCTCTGGAGAATGGTTTGAAAGGTAGGAGCTGATCTGCAGGGTGTCGACATTTGTCGCAATTGTATAGGAAATTAAAAACACCATTATTCCCCACTCATTTACCAAATAAACTACAATTGACATTCTTCTTCTCGTACTGCTTTACGGTTTGTTTCTTTGCTCTGTATGGCCAACGGTGGCTTTCGAGTTTGTTTGGTTTGTTGCCATTTCTTGACAGCCATTGCAAACAAACTATTGCGAAAAAACAAATCAGGTTATCAGTGAATTGAGCAGCACATTAAAGTAAGGCAAAACGTGGCGGAGAGGCTATGGTAGGAGAGAGGCTGTGTGTAGGTAAGGTGTGCATGGGGTATGTGGCTGGAGTCAGCGGCGAAGCGATTGCGTCAAGGAGGATAATGCACATAGGAGAATAAGGAAGAATGTGCTCTTGTGTTTTGCGATGTTTGTTCTTTCTTGGTTCAGGGGAGTGACGTTGGCAGATAAATTGGTACAAGGCACCTCCTACCGGATGTGGCAAGTTGGGGTAAAACGCTGACGCCTCATGGCTACCTCTGTGGAAATTCTGTCCCGTTTGTAACAATTTAAAGGCCGAGTTAGGGAACTGGAGCTGCAGCTGGTTGAGCGCAGAACTATGGGCGAAAATGTGTGCCTCTCAGATAAGACGGATGGCGATGTGATCACGCCAAAGATCCAAGAAGATGGAAGGTGGCTGACTACGTTGAAGGCAAAAAGACAGGAAGTGCAAGTGACTCTAGGGGCCACCCTCTGCCAATGCAGGCATACGCTTTTGGATGCTGGTGGGGGGTGATACGTAAGGATAGCGCAGTGGTACTAGGCAGGACTGTGGCACCTGGCCTGCGTCTGAGAAACAGCAGGAGAGGGTAATGTCGGGTAGAAAACCATGGTTGCAAACAGGCACGTGCCGTGAGTAATCACTCAGGGGAGGCATTCAGTCTGCTTTATAACAAAATTAAACCGCGCATGCGCAGATTGTTCTCCCCGTTAAAGAAATAAATAAATAAAAACAGTGACATTTAAATTTGCACATGGTTTCCGAGTCCTAGACCAATTGGGGGAACAGTTCCTTTCGCAGCGTGTGGAGGGTCTGTGCCAGGGGTAAAGTTGTGGGGAGTGCACGAGTGTTGAGAAGGAGGGGTGGCGGGGATAATGGCAGTAACTCACGCACTCACCGCTACCGCAGCTCTCCGGGCGCGAAGCCACGCACTGTAGCTGGGGATAGAAGCAGCTTGGGGAGCTACGAGCGGCCACCGGGACCCGACAGCAGAACTGGCCGCCACTTCAGCGCCTTCTGCCGGCCCGCTCACCTCTGGCCGTGCTCTCCGTCGGAACACCTGTCGCCTGCCGCTCGCCGACTTCGCTCCTGTCAGCGGCTTCCTGCAAATCCTTATATTCCCGCAGCCGAGTAACCTCAATCACGCTGTCGGAATGTAAGTACATGAGTGAGGCCAGCGAACGGCAGGAGGGAGTTTTTTTTAGACGGCGAGCTGCCACAGACGATCGAGTACCGACAGAAGGCGCTAAGGTGGCGGCTGATTCCGCTGTCTGGCCTGGCGGCCGCTCAGCTACCTGGGCTACTACTCCCCCCCCCCCCGGCCTCAGTGCGGTGGCATTCCACGCCTCTGTGCAAGGAGCGTCGCAAGTGGCATTATCCCAATCCCCTCATTCATAACATTCCTGCCCTCCCTGGGCAGACTCCCCAAACGCTTGGAAAGGAGCTCTCCCCCCACCTCCACACCCCTGGAAATACAGTATTTAAAAATATAAACACAAAATGTACTTACCACATCATCGGTACTCCACCTCCATTTTTCTCTCGCTGTTTCCTAACATACACTTAAAATATTGACAAAACCATATTTGAACACCCCGCCAAGAAACATGCGCAGAAACAAGAAACAGTACAGCAAAGGCAGATTTTCTGCTGTCTTCAGCCCAGCTTGAAAGTGACGGCTTCAGGCAGCGCAGACGCCACGTGGGCTGCAGAAACCTTCCCGTGTTACAAGCGCTGCGAATGAAAGGCACGGAAAATTATGCCTACCTAAGAGATCGGTCTCTTACATAGGCAAAATTCTCCCATGCCTTTATATTTATATTTAGTTATTAATATGTTATAATTTTAGTCAGGGTAGGCAGTGCCTACCTTGTCTACTCTGACGGCACGTGCCTGGTTGTAGGTCACACTTTAGATAGCGGTATAGTCAGGAGACTATCAGGAGACAGTTATAATGGGTGACTTCAATCTACATATAGATTGGGTGAATCAAATTGGCAGGGGTGCTGAGAAAGAGAAGTTCTTGAAATGTAAGCGGGATAGTGTTCTAAACCAACATGTAGAGGAACCAACGAGAGAGCAGGATATTCTAGACTGGGTATTGAGCAATGAGGAAGGGTTAGTTAACAGTCTTGTTGTGCGTGGCCCCTTGGGCAAGAGTGACCATAATATGGTTGAGTTTATTAGCATAGAGATTGACATAATTAATTCAGAAACAAGGGTTCTGAATTTAAAGAAATGTAACTTTGAGGGTGTGAGACGTGAATTGGCCAAGATAGACTGGCAATTGATTCTTAAAGTGTTGATGGTGGAGAGGCTATGGAAGGTATTTAAAGACTGCATGGATGAACGACAAAACATGTTCATCCCAGTTTGGCAAAATAATAAATCAGGGAAGGTAGTACATCCGTGGCTAACAAGGGAAATCAGGGATAGTATTAAAACAAAAGATGATGCATAAATATTAGCCAGAAAAAGCAGCCTGCCAGAGGATTGGGAGAACTTCCGTCCAGCAGAGGAGGAGAAAGGGATTAATTAGGAAAGGGAAAATAGATTATGAAAGAAAACTGGCAGGGAACAAAAACTGACTGCAAAAGTTGTATAGGTGTGTGAAGAGAAAAGGATTATTTAAAACAAATGTGGGTCTCTTGCCGTCAGAAACAGGTGAATTAATCGTGGGGAACAAGGATATGGCAGACCAATTGAATAACTAATTTGGTTCTGTCTTCATTAAGGAAGACATAAATTTTAGTTTTTCTGTATAAGGATTTTTATTCAAACATTCATCAAGGATTTCCGTATTCCTATAATCTTGTGTATTTGATTTAACATAATCTCTGAGTTGCAGATATCGGCAAAAATTATTTGAATGTAATCCGTAAATCTGTTGTAATTCCTGAAATAAAAGAAAAGTGCCTTTCTTTAAAGGTGTTCCATCTTTTTGATTCCATGGTTTTTCCATTCTGTAAAACCTTTATCCAGCATGGAAGGTTTAAATAAGGGGTTGTTTACAATAGGGAGACAGAGTGGTATATTATCCAATTTTAATGCCTTTTTTAGTTGTTTCCAGATTCGTGTTTCACTATATATTATAGGGTTTTGCCTATAAGTTTTTTTTGTGCAATTTTGTCGTTGCAAATATAATCGAACCGATTTCAAAGGGTAAACAGTCCTCCTTTTCCATCCTTAAGCAGTCTGGTTGTTGATCCATTTCTGCCAGCCAAAAATTCATGTTTTTAATATGAACTGCCCAAAAATAAAACAGAAAATTTGGTAGAGCTAAGCCTCCATTAATCTTCGATTTACATAAATGTTTTTTTATTTATTCTATGATTCTTGTAATCCCAGATGAAACTTGTAACAGTAGAGTCTACTTAAAAAAAAAGATTTTGGAATAAATATCGGGATTGACTGAAATAAGTACAATAATTGCGGCAGAAAGATCATTTTTATAGCATTAATTCTACCGAGCATTGTAATAGGAAGTGTTTTCCAGTATTGAATATTCTTATTTAGTTTATTCAGTAAAGGTGGGAAATTTGATTTAAATAAAGGAGTATACGCCGTAGTTACATAAATACCTAGATATTTAAATTTTTCCTCGACTATTTTAAAAGGTGATTGTTGTAGTATATGTAAATTGAGTTCCGTTATTGGCATGATTTCGCTTTTATTCCAATTAATTCTATATCCTGAGAACTGACCTAATTGAGTTATTAGATTTAATAAATTTGGAATACTAATTTCTGGCTTTGTAATATATCTTAATACATCATCTGCATATGGAGAAAATGTATTAATTGTATGTTTAGTATTAATGTATTTTAGTATCATGTATTTCTGGATTAGATCTGACATTTTCTGCGAGTGGTTCAATTGCTGAAGCGCATGATATTGGAGACAGCGAGCATCCTTGTCTACAACCTCTAGAGAGATTAAATTTAGATGATAACATTTGGTTAGTTAGTATTCTAGCTGTAGGCTTAGAGTATAAAAGTTTAACCCATGTGCAGTACTTCTCTCCCAGTTTAAATTTTTCCATCTGAAAATAAATATGACCATTCTTCTTGATCAAAGGCTTTTTCAGCATCGTGCGAAATAATTGCTAGATCTGCGTTAGCAATTCTATTTGAGTATATAATATTAAATAATCGTCTCAGATTGTAAAATAAGTGACGTTTTGGGATAAAGCCTGTTCGGTCAGGGTGTATTAATTTGTTCATCACTAAACTCAATCTGTAAGATAGGATTTTCGTTAGTATTTTCTGATCAGTATTTAATAGAGCTATTGCTCTATATGAGGCTGGATCTTCCAGATCCTTATCAGTTTTAGGTATAAGTATTATTGTCGATTCGTTTAACGTTTCCGGGAGTTGCTGTTGAGTATAAATGTGTTTGTACAGTGTTTGTAAGCGTGAAGAGTTCAAATCATACATTTTTAAATAAAATTCAGAGCTTAGGCAATCAGGGCCTGTGGCCTTTCCATTTTTTAAAGATCTAATTGACTCTTCATTATCTTTTGTCGTTATTTCAGCTCCTAATTATTATTGCTCTTGCAAAGGTAAGCCTTTAAGTTTACATTTCTGTAAAAATGCTTCCATTCCTTTTGATTGTTCTGCCAATTTAGTTGAATAAAGATTTTGATAGAATTGTAAAAATCCGTCATTAATATCTTTGTCTCCATTGTGTCTGTAGCTTGTCCATTCCGTTTAATTTAATCATAAACGTTAATGGAGCATGATCAGAAATTATAATGTTATGTTATTGTGACATAAGTAAATGGAATTAGTTTAGAGTCTACTAAAAATAGTCTATCCTTGAATATGTTTCATGCACAGGTGAGTAAAATGAATATTCTCGTCCGGATGGATTTTCAATTCTCCGAAAATCCTTAATATTGGTATTATTTATATATGAGTTTAAAAATTCACTTGACATAAATTTTGATTTCCTTTGAGTTGATGATCTATCTAAATATGGATCTGGGGTACAATTTAAGTCGCCACCAATTATTAAATTATTCTGTGTGCATTCCGGGATGTTATTAAGTATTCTCTTGAAAAACAGTGGACTATCAAAATTTGGTCAATATGCATTAAGAAGTCACTTTTTTTTTGTATAATTCGCCTTCCACTATGATATATCTATGGTTTGAGATGGAACTGAGTGAAATCCAGGTTAGTCGGGAAGTGGTGTGTGGTAAATGTAAATGGATTAAAGGCCGATAAATCCCCAGGGCCAGATAGGCAGCATCCCAGAGTATTTATGGAAGTAGCCAGAGAAATTGTGGATGCATTAGTGATAATTTGGAAGACGGAAAGGGATTGAGATGGGAAGGTGTGATTCGTGATGGGGTCATGTTGGGGTGTCGGAAATATCAAAATATGTTATGATGGATTCGCAGACTGTTGTGGCTGAAGGTGACTATCAGGGGAACTCTATCCTTGTTCCGTCTGGGTAGACGGAATGAGAGCAGAGCTACGGGAGACAGACGTGACCCGGGGGAAGGGTCGATCTATAGTAGCTGCGAGGAAACCATGTTAACTGATGAACGAGGAGAGCTCGGATTGCCTGCAATGGTAATCACTGTATTGGGGATAGATGTAATGTGGACTGCGAAATCCCTAGTTGCAAGAGGCTGGATGGGAGAAAGTGTAGTCCTTAAGACTACGGGCAGTCTTGTAGCAGACGTAATTCGATAATCTGTCTCCTGTGATGAAGGCAGAGTCGTCAAGACAGGGAATAGTGGTGCCAGGCATAGCCCGGGATATTTGTAGCAGTGGATCCATGCGTCAAGGGTCATATTTTACAAAGTTGATTGACGTTTTTTGAGTTGACCACAATGATTAAGGCGAGTGGGAAAGCGAATATTGTCGATGTGCACTTTGCAAGGCGATGAGAACATGCCGACATAGAAGATAGGATCCACGGAAGATTAATGGATTCATAGATTTGATTCAAATTTGATTTGGTCACAAGAGGCATGAAGGTCGTTAATCTGATGGGAGACACAGAAAACTGCAGCTGCTGGAGTCAGAAACTTGTATTGTCATTAGAATGTACGCATACTTCAAGCTCCACTGTGAACTGAAAGATTAATCTCTTAAACGTGGATGCTTACGGTTAGGCGAGGGCCAGGAAGACTGATGGACGGACATGTTGGGGGTGTCGGTTAGTAAAGGCGCTGAAGGCTTGATAATCACGGTTGATCTAGTTGGAGATGTACGCAGGCGGAGATGAGCGCTGAGATGGATGTGCTTTATTAATAAATTTTGGATGGCGGGATGTTACCGGAATGTGCCGGAAGGCTGTATACATTTCAAGGGAATGCCTGAAATATTTGGAGAGCCAAACAAAATCAGTATTAAGTATCTTCATAAAGGTAGAAAAATAGATGATGGCTAATTGCGTAGCTTGGTTTGTTCCGACATGATCGTGAACATTTTTCACCATATCGTTGATGTCAATGAACGAAATGTGAAATCTTGCCTGGAATTAAGGCTGCTTTATAAAATGGCAGTACAATCAGTGCCTGCGGCCAAGTGAACAGGAGCTTGACTGGGTTCAGTGCACGGAATTAAAGGCCAATGGGAATTCAATTTTCTAATTTCCTTGCGTTGTGCAAGTGGTTACGGAATCTATCTCTGATGTTTCAAGTGGAAAGCAGTCAACACTATTGGCGCCGTCATAGGTAACCTAAAGTACATGACGCACAAGTCACTCAGAGCTCGGAGATGTTTACGAATGATTATTTCATTGGCTCACTGGCTGTGAGTAGCAAGAATAATATTATAGGTGTGCATTGCTGGGACTATAGATTCCAGCTCAGACGTTCGCATTGCATTTCCTTCCGCTTTCCCCTTCCCAAAATCAAGTTATTTTTCATCCTCCAGCGAAATAGCGAACATGTCAACATCACCTCAGTGGAAACGAATACCATTTTGGGACGATGGTGATAAAGGCATATCATTGGCGTCTCGTGCAGTTTTATGCCAAGTTTTATTTCGAAGCAGAATTAGATTAAAGAGTGAATCAGTGATTGGTGGAGCGAAAGGCTCGCTATGGACACGGAAAGGAGGACGGGTGGTAGTTTGCTACAAAATTGTTGCCCTAGTTTGCTCAACTTACATGACCTTGCTGATAACGAAAGATTCCATGCAATTCGAGTCAGGGTACTTCATTTTTTCTTTACTACTTATTTACTGGTCCAGATCGGAATGGTCTCAGAAACGTGCCTATTCAATTTCTCTAATTTCTACATTCACCACCTTTTTTCAACTTATTGTGAGTTTTTATTCACTGACCAAATCCCTCCACAATATCAGATTCACATTCAACGGATGTTCAGCATTGCATGCCGCTCAGCGAAGAGTATTCCGCAACTTCCGAGGTTTTCTACATTGCATCAGTGTTCATTATACACACATTATACATACACACATCGACGATAATTGTTCACTAACACACAATAGCTCTGGTTTCTCCCACGATGGATGCTGCATGACTGACTGTGAGTAGCAAGAATAATATTATATTTGTGCATTGCTGGGACTATAGATTCCAGCTCAGACTTTCGCATTGCATTTCCTTCCGCTTTCCCCTTCCCAAAATCATGTTATTTTTCATCCTCCAGCGAAATAGCGAACATGTCAACATCACCTCAGTGGAAACGAACATAATTTATATTTGACATGCCCTTGGCATCCAATAGGCTACGTAATTTATTTTCGTTAATGGTGTCTATCCAGTTCGCTCTCCACCATACCATAGTAATCATGTTTTGCTCCCAATTAAAGACAATGGAATTGCAGCATAGATGCCGTCACAAATGGGTTCAGCGAAATCAAGCAAATGTACAATAGTACAACGAAATCTAGCAAATCTATGACTTTATTTCATTTGGAAAACACCGGTTTGTTTCCCTACAGCTTCCTAATGACAGAACGGTAAATATATAGATCCCGACAAATTGTGGAATTGGACATCTCGACAAATGGCTATACACGTTGCAGATTTTGGGTGTCTCTCAAACGAATAGCTTACATTTACACAGTTTGGGTAAAGTTTGCTTTGTGCTAAACATGCTTCCACCGTTTGAAAAAAATTATAATGACCACAACGGGACGTGAAATGACGTGCTTCAATTCCTCTCTGAAGTGCTTCTGAGAAAAAGCATATATGAAAGTGTTTGTGCACGTACTCAAGCACCTTAGCATGTAGCCACTTTTTTCCGCAATGGGGAATGAGTTGTTGTGGGTTTTTTTCCAAAAATTGAGTATCTGTGAATTGTACACAGATGAAGCACGCGAGGTTTACCATCCATAAGAAAATAAAGTTACCAGATATTGCAACGAGTAAAATGATCGATTTCTTCCTGTTCTCAGTCTCATGGTCAGTTTGGCATGTCTCTCTGTTTTCGCCTCTGAGCTTGCTCCTGACTCTGTTGGCCAGGATAATTTTGTTGATGGTCAAGGAGTTGAAGAGAAGGATCAACACAAATGGTGCAAATGGGGTCAAGACAGTTTCAACCCATAAAAACGCGATCCAATTGGGTGAAGTGTAGAAGCTTGATTTTACATAACAGGACCAGGGCACATTATTAATTATTTCCCGCGGTTCAAAGGCAAAGTAGACTGGAATATTTTCCAAGATGCTTAACACAATCACTGCAGTAGTATCCTTCAATGCAGTCTTCGTGGTACAATATTTTGTACGTAATGACTGATAAGAAATAGCAACAAATCGATCAAATGTAAACGAGACAGTTAGCCAAACAGAACAATCAAGCGAAATATAAATGAGTGTAATATGTAGTCTACAAATAGGGGTATAATTGAAGAATGAATGTGGAAAATATGCCTCTTTAATCTCATACAGAATTATAATGAACGCCATTAGGTCAGCTGCTGCCATTGATATCAAATATGACGCATCTTGAGAGGCCGCACTTTCCGGATGACAGGACAAGAATTGCCGACAAATTTGCTGTGAACGAAGAAAGAAAATGTCATCCGGAACGAGAGATAACCCGTTAAAAAAATCATTTGCTTCAATTCTAATTCTCGCGATTTTACTTAGACAGGTAAAAATATACGTGTTTGGGTGTGTTTGAGTGTGTGTGAGTGTGTCTGAGTCTGTGTGTGTGTGTGTGTGTGTGTGTGTGTGTGTGTGTGTGTGTGTGTGTGTGTGTGCGTGTGTGTGTGTGTGTGTGTGTGTGTGTGTGTGTGTGTGTGTGTGTGTGTGTGTGTGCGTGCGTGCGTGTGCGTGTGCGTGTGTGTGTATGTGTATGTGTATGTGTATGTGTATGTGTGTGTGTGTGTGTGCGTCTGTGTCTGTGTCTGTGTCTGTGTGTGTGTGTGTGTGTGTGTGTGTGCGTGTGTGGGTGTATATGTGGGTGTATGTGTTTACACTTAATTGTCATCTCCACAGTTGAAATAATATTCTGTTTTTCAATAGCAAGGGCATTTCCAACGATTCAGGTTTGATGGCCAATTGGAAAAAGTATGACTGTTCATCGAACAAGCCTCGATGCTGAAAATTGCTCTGGTCTATGGTTCGTTGCAAAGCATTTTATTTATAAACTGTTTCTTGCTTTCAAAGCAATGTGGATATTCTATGCAACAGACAATGTATGTCGAAGTGCCTTGTATGTCCGGTGAAACTCCATGTGTCCCAGAGGGGAAACAAAAAATCATGGTTTCAGCGCGTCGACATGGTAGACTTTGATCATTTCTTTATTTGTCTTAGGTTCATCTTCGTTTATTATCTTAAAAAGCTGGGCGCAATGACATTCATGTAATTCGGAAGGCAATAGTTGATGCAATAAAATTGCAGCACCGAAAGTTTAACGGAGGTATCGTAACATTGTAATTGAAGAAGCACAAAAACATCTAGATAACAATATGGGATAACTGAATGAGTTAATAATAGCATCACGTGACACTGCCTACTTGAATGTGCTGTGAAATGAGCGATTGGTTCACGAAATTGACTGCAGTGGAGAGATATATGTCCTGAAGTATCGACGTACAATCTCAGATATTTCGCCCAGAAGGTACAAGGGAGTCACGGGAATGGTCTGGGTGGCAGGCAACCTTGGAGGTGTCCCCAGCCTTTCCGTTGCCATGGATCAACAAGTTGGACTGGATTGAAGAAAATGCAAGCCTATGGTGGATGTTCCAGTGGTTCACCATCTCTGGATGTTCAGGCGGTAAAGAACTGAGGCTATATCATATCCGTCTGAGGTGCATCAATCGAAATGCATTCTACAGTGCATGTGTATACTTTCCAGAGATTCCTGGTGGACATGGAATGTTCTCCGACATCTAATACAGTGAACACTTTGATGAGGGTTCTTATTACCTCAGCTCAGTGAAGTGAGCAAGTTAGTTTACCGGTGATATTAATGTCACAGAACATGAAACAGTTGACCATATCTAGAAATGAAATTGGCAAGTGTTATCCCCTCTGCGCTTCCTTTCGGCCACGTGGAACTGTTTCGCGCATTGAGGTAAAGGGCTATGTTGATGTTCCGACTCCTTGTCACAATGTTTCCGATACTTTGCCTGTATCCGTTTCATCATTCAGATCGGACGAACCGACAATAGTGGTAACGTCGCAATCTTAATGGTCGAGTTTGTGTTTTCGGAAGAAATTTGCATTCTCATTTATGATCTACAATATGTAAAAAATATAACAGTGCAACACGATGAACTACCTCGCGTTCTGGCTAGTGTTAGTCCTAATGGGTTGCATGAAAACTATTTGTCAGCTCAGCCCAGTAAGGTGGAAGTATCACACCAACGCCACGGTTGGATGACAAATACAAGTTCCCATCCGTAATTGGCCGTAGTGCCTCTGCATTTCCTGCATGTAGAATGCCTTGAAAGCCGTGCCACGCTACACAACGAGCCAACAACTAAACATCGGGATTGCCATAAACTCCGCTGTACAATCCTTCTTAGTCTACCAATACACCCATCACATTTCAATCCCCTCTCAGCAGCAAAAATATATTTGTTGACGATTAAATCTGGCGGAACAATCTCAAAACAACGTTCTATCTTCTGAGGTTAAAAATTAAATCTTCCTGAAATGTAAATGCTACATCACCCTCACAATGTTATCTTATTCTGGTGGTTTCTTAATATCTTTTTTTATACTTTGCGTTGTTTATAACTATCCTCGTTTGTTGCAATAACACCCATTGATAAAAAAGTCCGGCAATACATTAAAATTATAATAACTCCCAAAATCACGGTTCATAAATCTGTTAGTACAATGCATGGGTATCGGATGATTTTCACCGTGTGTAGATTAGAACCAATTTCTAGAATGCATTGACATAAACGTTATTGCACAGCTTGACGGACCGTAACTAAATTTAACTTGGAATTTACGTTGGAACTCAAATAGTTTAATGGATGTTCACCGGCCGATTCGCTTCATTTGTTGACGGTAAGACTACTTCCCGATGAGTGATCAGGCAGAAGGAAGCATATGCGACGATTCCGTGCACATGGATTCGCCTAGATTGTCAGCGTCCTTTGGCGACAGCGCGAGGATAAAGCAGAGCATGCTTCAAACGACTTCGAGGCCTTATTTTATTTGAACCGTTGTCTAGAGTTATGACCTGTAATGCCGAGCTGCAAATAGAGCAGACCATCGTAATTTATGTGTTCTTTGTCAAATGGCGCTACGGAAATTTTACTGCATGGAACGAAATCAAAGAAAATGCATGGCTATTTATTCGAAGCGCGAAAACTGCCAATGTTAAGGTATATTGTGCGTGAAGGAGAAGGTGGGGATTTCTGTCTGCTAAATTGACTTGAATAATACGGAAATATTATTTAATTGGAACGGCATGATAATATAATTTTACCGACAGAAGAGCTCCAGCATTCCTCACTTGATTGTTGAATCCACAGCAATCGTGATGCAGCCACAATACTTCAGACAAGGTACCGATAATAAATCATTATTTTACAGTATTAGGTTGCTGGCATTCATTTTGGGCAGCAACTGTAATCGTTTTAGATATATTTGCTATCTTGTTTAACATCTTCAGTCAAGCATGTCAATATATGTCTATAAAACCATTGTGAGACACAACATGCTGGAGGAACACGGGATAGGCTGCATCTCTGGAGAGAAGGAATGGGTGACATTTGGGGTCCAGACACTTTGATAAAACCATTATCAGGCTCACTTACCAGGAACTCCAACGATTGCAAGAATAGGATAGTAAATACTCTCCGTCTTCAGGATTACCGACTGTCTCATATCGCGAGCTAAGGCAGTTTTCTAGTCAGTTCGACGGGCACACAAATATTGTGATTTCAAATATAGCTGTTACTTATACTTCAGAAAATTCTCGAGGGTGGAATTAACAGGCACCATGATTGGCCTTAGTTACGATCCCGTTAATTAGGCTGTTTGTTTCATGCCACAGATTACTGCTAAATTGGTAACCTGTACGCGGATGTTTCGCAACTTACTATCGACAACACATGAAACATCTTTCAGGAGCAATAAAAATACAATGTATATGCCTTTAATGCGGTACCTCTTGGATATTGTTTGTTAGTTGCAGCAAATGGTTCTGACGTGCATCTTCTAATAAAGCCTTGAAAACAATAAAATCTGAAGCAACAGGTGTGAATAATACAAATATTTACTTTTTCGGAGACTATGCAACAGTTTGAAGTGATAATTAAATATCGTGCAAAACAAAAGAAAAAGCAGAACTTTTCCAAAGCAACCAAAGCATTGCCATGTGCGAATCTCTAATTAAAAAATAAAATTAATATTAATATTAGTAGTTAATTAAAAAAAATCATAATGAAGCAAATCTTTATTGTTTTAGTAGATACGCAAATGATCGAATTCTGCTCGAAATGTACAACGGGATCTTTGTAACATGATGAACGTATCATTGGAACTTCCAACTTGGTATACTGCATGCCTTGTTCCAGGTATGTCTCCCGCGGCATCAGTGAAACAGAGGATAGCCCTGCGGGCAGCCATTCAACGCTCTGCCCGGAACGGCCATTTAGAACCTTAGATGGCCCGTTATTTCACCTCTCATCTCCACTCAAACGCAGACCAGTCTATCCGTGGCCTTCTCTGTTTGTCCTGATGGGACAGTCGCTTATTTGAAGAGCGACATGTGATATTTTAATTCGGTATCTTAGAAGACCTAGTTGAACAGATACCCACTTTTCCAGTGTCATGTAATTCACAATCCCTGTGCTCTCCTCGCACACTATTGACCTTCCTCCAAGTTTACCACACCATCCTATCCCATTGCCTCCTTTAACACGTCCCAACTATACTCTCAGCCACTGGTCACCTGGCTCCACACAGCACCACTTTCCATTCCACGCTATCCCCTTCACTTGCAACTTTCTGGTTAGCATTTCTGTTCCCTCCCAGTCGAGTTGCAACATGCCCACTCGAATCCATGACTTGAAAACTTTGCCTGCTTGAGTGCTACTTGACACGCTGGTATGTGTAGCGTGCTGTCTTTTGATTGTTAGCCAACTGGAGCAATTGACCAAGCGCCGGAGCGCATTGGGTTACAAAGTCAGTGTCCATTACGCTCATCCAGATCCAAGGCAAATTATCCAAATTTCCCCACCACGCTAGGCGCATCCCAATTACAAGACAACTTTGATTCCGTGAAGAACATCATGGTTAGAATGTGCTATATATCATTTCAAGGATCAACTCTGACAAAGCAGTTGCAACATAGAACATCGGATATGCAACCCACGCAAAAGTAAATGCCCGCTATCTTAATGCCGAAATCATTTTTCGACCTTCTGGGACGAATATAACTGTAACCTGCAGGAAATTAGCAGCAGTCGTTCACTTTAATTTCGAAGAATAATGTAATTCAATTCATGTGGTTAGTTAATGTCGCGTTTCTTCAACCTTAAAATGAATATTGAGAGATGGATGGTTTCACTGTTGAGATAAACATTTTCGTTCCGCAACATTTCAAGCATACGTCCAAGATGAGATTTTGTAAAACAATCTAAATTCAACGCGTAATTTTATTATCCATTGGGCCGTTTAATCCCCGTTCTTGGTCTCAAGAAGAATTGCTGCATATGATTTATTTGTATGTATGAGCAAATCAGAGCATAGGTTGGAGAAGCGAAATATTGGTATCGATATCTGTAGATAACTATGACGTGTAAATAATGCGCTATTCGGTGGACAATGTACACAATATATCGCAACAGTCTTACACCCCCCCCCCCCTATTTCTCATGAGCATCCATCTCGTAACAATCACCTTAAAGTTCGAGACACTGCTCAATTACTGGAATCCTCATACACGTCTATAATGTGTCGAGTAATTGCAACATGCTTTGATCTTGAACAGGTTTGTTGTACGTTAGATGACGCAATCTTCCAATGGACATCTCCATTTCGGATTCTCGAAAGTGTAATTGCAAGCATATTTATTCTTCAAATAGTTTCCAGTCTAACGCGATTCACATGCATGATATTGATGATCAGTGATGGGGCCTCACTTCCATCATAAACGTCTCACCTCGAAAAGCTGCTTGACGTTTAGTTGTAAATATGATAAAACCATGACAGGTTTCGTCCAGATTCCCTTTCGAATTTTCTTAAGAGTATCAATGCGTACGCGCCAAAACGTTTCGCTGGATTTCGAATATATAAACGAAGTCGTCGTTGGAGGCCAATATTACCTGGAATCTTGCAAAATAACGGAAGAAAACAGACATCAGGGATGTTTTAGGCATTTCGCTTGCATTGTCAGTCGATGTTTTCAGGCGCAAATATCAGAGTAAAGTGCGGCTGCACGATCAGATTTTCATTCCATAATACGGCGATAGATATCTTCAAAATGGAGCATATCCCGACTGGAAACACTCTGTCCAACCGTTCAAACATGTTGCCTGGCCTGCCAAGTTCTTCTCGCAGTGTGCTATCGTTCATGATTCCAGCATCTGCAGCTTCTTGTGCGCCCTCGTGCACCAGCCCCCCCCCCCCCCACCCCCCCCCACCACCCCATTTAAGGATACCCTGTGTTTAGAGCAAATAGCCGAAAATAATGAATTCATAGAATTTTTGGTGTCACAGTTATCAGTGAAAATAACAAACGGTGTTGGTTGAAGGTAAAGACCTCAGTACGTTTTCTGCCCGGGTGAAAGCCGTATTGTAGCAGAGATCTAAAGGAAGCATTCGCAGGTTTCACGACATTGGGTGACATTACTCCTACGGAACATATTGTTGACATATATACACTTCCATGAATATTTTTTTGAAGTTCACTGGACGCCCTCTGTAACTCCCCCTTACAGGCTTTAATGTCGAACAAGCAATCACCAGTGACCCATCTGCTATGGTTACAAAAATGACCGCCACTATCTTAACCTTTCAATGAAGACTCCAGAATAAGTGCTCTAGAAAATGCTGATGGTCTCCCTACAAATATGTAATTTTCTTTCCCCACCGTCGATACATATAACCATGTTTCTGTCCGCCAGCATTACTGTAGCTAACAAAAGCGGAAACGTGTAGCGTTTATCTATTTCCCTCTGAAATAAATTGGATTTCGGCAATGTTGCTGCCAAATAATCAACGCAGAGTAGAGGACGAGAAGGGAGAAATAGATTGGTTCGTTCTTGAATATTTTCAAACGAGCAGTTCTGAATACTGAGACACAAGAGACATCAGATACCGATATGTGGAGAAATACAATAACTCAACGAGTGAAGCAGAATGTGTGCAGACAAACCGGATCGCCAATGTTTAGAGTCGACAACGTGCATAAGGAATCTTGTGTTAGATCGCTGACGTCATTTGGAGCGATTTACAGTTATGGGGCTATACAGCACGAAACTGGTCTGTAGGCGACCTTTTTCCATGCCGAACAAGTTGGCAGATGGGCCTATCCTATTTGCCTGTATTTTGTCCATTTCCCTCAGAATCCTTTACATCAATATATCTGGCTAAATGTCTTTTAAAATCATAATTATATCCTATTCTGTAGCTTCAATCCAGGAAAGTACCGCCTTCTGAGTGAAATCGTTTGTTTCCGATGTCCATCATAAATGTCTTCCCTCTCACCTCAAGCAAATGCCATCTAGCAATGTGTAGATTGGTTACTTCTCAGCACCCAATGCGGTTTATATTATCAGAATCCACTTCATACTGTGGGGTTAAATGTTGTTACGCTTGCCTTAACACTATGCTGAAGTGTACTGGGAGTAAACTTTAATAAATATGTTGGACCATGTTGTGCGAGTTAAATGGTGTCAAGAAGTGGTTTCTTACCCACTCCGCGTTGAAGTATGTCGGTTTTTATTTTGTCTATCCTGTTTGTTTTTGTGTACTGGTTGTGTATCTCTACCACGGCAATTCGCCGTCCAGATCCTCTGATTTTTGACGCCGGCATGGCTGAACAATGGCGCCTCTTCGAGCGCGGCTACACCCACTACTGAGTCTGAAGAAGGGTCTCGACCCGAAACGTCGCCTATCGCCTTCGCTCCTTAGATGCTGCTGCACCCGCTGAGTTTCTCCAGCTTTTTGTGTAACCCTCGATTCTCCAGCATCTGCAGTTCCTTCTTTAACACTCCCACTACTTACGTGTTTCTCATCGCAACGAACCACCAGAGGTGCGTGCTTCTGTACTTTTCAATCTTGTTGGCCCTGAAGCAATGAAGCGCGCACAGCGTTTTAATCACGCGCCTGCTGTCATGGACCACAACAACCAGATTGTGATGCCTTCAGGCACAATTGACTACCCTGCGGTTGTACTCGCTAAGATCAGACAGCGATGCAACCTGCGAGCCAACTTCTGAACGCACTAGTTTTCTGCTCGCTTCCAGGAACAAGGTGAACCGATTGAGAATATCTTTAGTGATTTAAAACACATGGTTACACGCTGCCGCTCTGGAGATTTATGAGACAATTGCATCCGCACAAAATCGTAGGAGGTTTACTCAGTGTCAACGTACGAGACAAATTGGTGCGGAACACTGAATTGACTTTGAACAATGCTGAACATGCTTACAGAATCGCTACACTAACTGGCTCCCACACAAGGCATATAAGCTCTGAGCAACGTTCCCAGTTTAATCTTCATGCTTCCGATACCTGATACCGTAACCGGCGTCCACAACCCACCCTCCCTCGCAGCCTCAAAGGGCTATCGAACGCTGTGCCAACTGTACAACTCACACGTTCCAGGTCGACAATCATGTGCCGCCCACAGCAACATTTGCCACTACTGTAATAAAACGGAATCACTTCATGAAATGTTGCCGTTCTCGCGCTGCTCGTCTTTCCCAAATCAAAATGTACACGTGTTAAAATATGAACCTACTGATAACGAGTTCCAAGAGCTGAAGCTCCATACCCTACTCTCCTCCCTCGTGCCAAGATAACAGTTCGGACGTTCACTCCCTGCTCCCTTCCACTAACAAACAAAGTGACCCTGAAGTAACCCTGATCGTTGCAACAACCTTGCGCTTGCAAAGATTGAAACTGATGCGAATGTAATGTCATGTCTTTATCTGGATTTAAACGGATACGTATTACTGAACATGTTGAAAACACTACGGCCACGCTGCGAGCTTATGGGGTGAAGTATTGCACCCGCTTGTAGAAACGGAATTAAACTGCATCGTGGAATCACAGGCTCACAAACATAACTTTTCATTTTATGTGGGGATTCTTCAACCAATGCATGTCTGGATCAAGTCCCGGTCTCATTTGGGTCTGATGTCCATCAAATCTCTCACACTGAAGGCTCTACTCAACACATACTCTCACAATACAGTGGTTCATGGCATGTGGAATGTTGTGTGGAGCTCGAACCACAGAAACATAGAAACATAGAAAATAGGTGCAGGAGGAGGCCATTCGGCCCTTCGAGTCAGCACCGCCATTCATTGTTATCATGGCTCATCGTCCGCTATCAATAACCCGTGCCTGCCTTCTCCCCGTAACCCTTGACTCCACTAGCCCCTAGAGCGCTATCCAACTCTCTCCTAAATACATCCAGGTATTTGGCCTCCACTTCCCTCTGTGGCTGGGTAAAAAAGTTTGTTCTCACCTCAGTCTTAAATGACTTCTTTATTCTAAGACTGTGGCCCTTGATTGTGGACTCACCCAACATTGGGAACATTTTTCCTCCATCTCCTTTTATATTTTTATATGTCTCCATGTGATTCCCCCTCATTCTTCTAAACTCCAGTGAGTACAAGCATAGTCTTTTCAATCTTTCCTGCTATGACAGTCCCGCCATCCCAGGGATCGATCTCGTGAACCAACGCTGCACTGCCTCAATCACAAGGATGTCCTTCCTCAAATTAGGAGACCAAAACTGTACACAAAACTCCAGATGTGGTCGCAGCAGAGCCATATTAACAGAGCCCTTGTTATGAAGGCCGACATTCCATTAGCTTTCTCCAGGGCACCTGTTCAAGCTTGTCGCCAAGTACCATCAAGTAAAATATCGCCACTGATGCAAAATTCACCCCTCTGGTCCGAGCTCCACACCACATTCCACATGCCATGACGGACGGAGTACAAAATGAGCTCAAGTGGATGGTCTCCCTTGGTGTCTTTGCCACGGTACTGACCCATCTGACTGGGTTTCCACCATAGTGGTTGCAACAAAGAAAAACAAGGAGGAAATCCGTATCTGCATCTACACCAGAGACCTCAACACAGCGATCAAACGCCCACACTACCCGATGCGAACGGTCGAGGAATTTGCTGCTCAGAGTCGCAGTGCATCTGTGTTCTCTGTCCTGGATGCTAAAAATTCGTTATGGAAATTCCCGCTGGACCCTGACTCATCCAACCTCACAACGTTCGGCACTCCCTTCGGCCGCTATAAATTCCTGAGAATGCCCTTCGGCATCAACTCTTGTAACGATGTTTTCCAGTGAACAATGGAACAATTCTTTATCCGTGCGCCATTATTGTCGATGTCATTCTCGTTGCAGGACAGAACATGGCTGAAGATGATGCCCATTTTAAAAAAAGTATTAGACCGTGCTATACACATTCATCGTTCAATCCTCTAAAATGCAGATTTCGGGTCACAGAGGTTAACTCTGTCGGCCATGTTTTTCCCAGTGATGGACCTATCCAAGACCACGGCCATCAACGAGATGCCAGTTCGTCCTGACGTTACGAGTTTGCAGAGGTTCCTGGGAATGCTCACCTACCAGGGAAAATTCAATCCCAACCTCAGCGCTTTATCTGCCCCCCTGCGGGAACTGACACACACATACACTGTCGGGTCGTCCTGACACTAACAGCACCAAAGAGCCTTCGAAATCCTTAAGTTGCAGCCGGCAAGTGTTCCCACTCTCGCCTATTTTGCTTTAAAGTTGCCAATGGGACTTACGTGATGAGTCCCAGTATGGACTTGGCGCAGTTTGCCTACAAACCTCCACCAATGGCGACCTCAGTCCAGCCGCACCCTGACTGAAACTGAACAACGTTACGACCAAATCGAAATGCAATTACTTGCTGTGGTTTTCGCCTGCACGAAATTCAAAGACATTATTTTTCCAAAATCTGTGACTATAAAAACAGACCACCAGCCGCTGGTCACTATCCTAAACAAACCCATCCACGCCGCTCCGGCTCGCATGAAACGGATGATGATGATGCAGATACAGCGTTTCGAATTACTATAGTTTACAAAAAGGGCAAGGTCATGCACATAGCTGACACGCTATCAAGAGCCCCACGCAAAACCTGCGAACACCAGCCCTCAGAACAGGACCAGTTCTCAGTAATGAAGGTGTCGTATGTTCCCACTGAATGCCTAAGCAGCCTGGCAGAGCACACGTCTGCTGATGGGACTCTACAATTACTGTCTTCAGTCATCCGGCATGGCTGGCCGGATAAATAACACGGTACCTCACTTGCGATCACCCATACTACCTAGTTCGTGACGAACTGGTACAATAGGACGGGATTATAGTCAAGGGTCACAAAGCAGTCATCCCAGCCGTTCTTCGGGACAAGTATTTACTGCCGTCCACAGGGGCCAACCCGGTGTGGAAACAACCCTACAACAATCACCGAGCATGTTTTATTGGCCTGGTAGACAAATATACAAGCGAAAAAGTCGAAGTCTGCACTACCTGCAACAGCCTAGCGCCACGCCAACAGAAACAACTTTTGCTCTCGCACTTCCTCTGCCGTGGTCCACGGTCGCTGCCGACACATTCGAGTGGGGGAGAAAACACTAACTCGTTCTCGGTGACTCGTATTCGGGCTGGTTCGAAATTGGCCTGCTCCAAACTGTCACATCTGATGCAGCCATCCAGAGGTTGTCATGCCACTTCTCCGTGCACGGTGTTCGTGGTCAACGATGGGATTTTCGACATGTCACTACACCAGCAGCCCTGAATTTCCATAGTCCAGCGGACTCGCAGAACGGGCTGTCCGGAGCGTTCACAACTTGCTAAATCCGAAGTCTACCTGGACATTCTCAACCTAAGGAACATCGCCCGCGATCCCATACTGGGGTCCCAAGCCCAACGCCTGCTGTCTCGTCAAACCCGTGCTGCCCTATCCGTGCCCCAGCAGCTGCTGCAGCAAAAGGTCCGTTCACCTCCTGTTGTCCAGAAACAACTCCAGGTGAAACTCGATGCACAGAAACGACCTTTCGACAAGTCTAGCAAACCACTGAAACCTCTCTTCAGTGGATAAGTTGTTCGCCTTCAAACCGACAAGGACTATGGCCGTTTGGGTCACATTCACAGCCCCGTAAGCGCGGACTGAAGCCTTTACAGACCCAACCGTCAACACCTTCTTCCTGTGAAGGAACCACGTCCTGCGGCTCTGTATCAAGAGGTCACACATTTGATGTACCTTCTCACTGCCGGGCCGACTGCTCCCTCGCGCCCTGTTGCTGCAGAACAACCATTGACCGTTCACCTGTGGCCTCTCCACAGTGTTCGACGCCCCGCCCGCCCGCTTCGCCGGCTCCACCCAGCGGGGCTCCGGTACAGTCCCTGGTTAATTCCCCGGTCACTTCCCCGGTGAAAGGAGGAGACGAGGAGACACGCGCGCCGGGTGGTTCTGTAGGCTACCCCTTAGATACGGAGATTTTATGTAACCATCCATACGTCCCTGTATGAGTTATTAGCGTTTCGGGTACCGCATTATTTAGTTATCACGTATTAATGTGTTTCTGCTTATTGGCTCTCGTTTTAGTTGTGCTTTATTTCATTTCTGCAAGGAAAGATGTGGATTGGTTACTTCGCACCAACCAATTGTAGCCTACCATGCTATTATCAGACCGGTTTATATATGCTGAAGTGTACTGTGAGGACACATTAATAAATATGTTGTACCATGTTGTGCGAGAGACCGACCTTATTACACTTTGGGAAATTAACAGTGAACATTTATATTTTCCATCTACGTCATGCGGCCATCGATGAGATTCCTATAATCCACAGAGAAATGTCCAAGCGTAATCACCCTCTCTGTATATCTCACAGTTAACATCATAATGCAGCTCTTTATATCCTTTCCATGTTCATTGCATCCTTCTTATAGCTGGTCTACCAGAACTGCACACGGTTCTCTAACGACTGATATATCTGCATCAGGATGTGTTGATTTCTGTTTTGTATCCTTCCCAATGAAGGTTAGCGCGCCAGTGGCCTCCTCCACCCATTGCCACCGGACTCACCATTTTGGTAACAATGCACCAGTATCCCAATGTCTCTTTGCTCTTCAGCACTCCATATGGCTCTACTATTCATTGGGCAAAACTCCACCTTGGATTGGCAAACCACAGTGCAGCATTTTCATAGAATCATAGCGTCAAAGAAAATAGGTGCAGGAGTAGGCCATGGGGGTGGGGTGATGTTGGGGGTGGGGTGGTGTTCGGGGAGTGTGTGCGAGCCTGCACCGCCATTCTATGTGATCATGGCTGATCATCCAATTCAGTATCCTGTACCTGACTTCTCCCCATGCCCCCTGATCCCTTTAGCCGCAAGGGCCACATCTAACTCCGTCTTAAATATAGCCAACGAACTGGCCTCAACGATCTTCTGTGGCAGAGAATTCCACAGACTCACCACTCTCTGTGTGAAAAAAGATCTTTCCATCTCGGTCCAAAAAGACTTCCCACTTATCCTTAAACTGTGACCCCTTGTTCTGGAATTCCCCAACATCGGGAACAATCTTGCTGTATCTGCATTTTGTTTTGGGCAGACGTAAATGTATTGTGCCGTTCATTCTCCCATCTTGCCAGGTGATGTATAACCCCCCTTTTTTAAAACTTAGGTACCCTTGAGGCTGTTCACTATGTCATCCATTTCGAAGTCATTTGCAAATGTACTGACAATGTCAAGGACATTGTGAAGGAAAATGTCAAGGACATTGTCATCGGAATCCTCAATGCGCTTCTCATATAACAGTGGCCCGAAAACTGATGCCTGCAGCACTTACTGGTTAAGACTTAAGAAAAAAACACCTCTTTCCACCTTTTATCTGTACTGGTGAAAAGTCATCGACGTAAAATACATCTCTCCTGAGATATTGTCCGACTGTTTGTCTGTTTGTAATACTGATAAGGTGTTCACATTGACAAAATGTAGAAAAATGTGTTTCCCATAAATTACATTGGCGTTCAGATTACTGTAGTTAATTTATGCAAACATTTTAGTCCCAACTATTTTTAATTCAGGCCAATCGCAGCATAACACCTTATTGATTACATGTAAAATGACTTGTAAAATGAGAAGAAGAGGAATTGAACCTCTGCTTTCTGGCCTTCTAGACTAATAGGAATACTAGACTTAGTGGGACCAGTTGGGTCCCAGTCACACGGGAGGCCTGGTCCCTCGACGCAACCAATGGTTGGTGTGGAGGGGGAGTGGTGGTGTAGCGGGGATGGTTTTGGGGGGAGGGGTGGTGTGTGGTGGAGTGGGTGGTGGGATGGTGTGGGGCTGGTGTTGGGGGGTGGGGTGGTGTTGGATGGTGGGGTGATATTAGAGGGGTGGTGTGGTGTGTTGTTGGGGGTGGGGTGGTGTTGGGGGTGGGGTGGTGTTCCGGGGGTATGTGGTCGTGTTGGGGGTGTGGGTAGGGTGGTGGCGGGGTGGTGTGGGGGTGGGGAAGCGCGTGCGTGGGGGCAGGGGTGTGTCGGGGGAAGGGGTGCGGGCGGGAGGAGGAGGGGGGTGGGGTGGGGTGGTGTGTGGGGGAGGGGTGGTGTGGGGGTGGGGGATGGTGGTGTGTAGAGGTAGGTGTAGGGTAGGGGTGAGGGTGGAAGGTGAAGGGGGAGAGGGGAGAAGGGGTATGTGTGGGGGGGCGCCTCCCGTCAACGGCCACCGGCCGCGACTCCGCAGAGAACCTCCCAGCTACACTCAGCGGCGTCCCCGACTCAAATCAGCGGCGTCCCCGACTCTACTTAACGGCTTCCCAAACTGCATTCAAGGCTTTCCCCGACTCCAATCACCGACTTCCGCGACCACTCAGTAGCTTCCCCGACTCCACTCAACGGCTTGCCCGACATCACTGAGCGGCTTCCCGATTGACAACGGGTGCCGGAAGGGGCGTCGCCGTCCCGGGAAATGGCAGGAGAGAAGATTTTTAAACCGTAATAACTTTTGTATTATGCAGCCGAGCGGAACAATATTTTGTCCACCTGCAGCAGAGGAGAAAGGTGAGTAAGGTGGCGGTCAGATCTTGGCTATATAAGGCAGCAACTTTGCGCAAAATTGAAAACAACGCAAACCGGAAGAGGACAACATAATTTCAGGAATACAGTTGCACAGAGGGATCTAGGAATAACTGAAGGTGGAATCTCATGTAGATAGGGTGGCAAAGACAGCTTTTGGTGTGCTTGCCTTTATAAATCAGACCATTGAGGGATAGACAGAGTTGACGTGGATACGCTTTTTCCATTGATGGTAGGGAAGATTCAAACAAGAGGACATAATTTGAGAATTAACGGACAGACGTTTAGGGGTAACATGAAGGGGAACTTCTTTACTCAGAGCGTGGTAGCTGTGTGGAATGAGCCTCCAGTGGAAGTGGTGTAGGCCGGTTCGATTTTATCATTTCAAAATAAATTGGATAGGTATATGGACGGGAAGGGAATGGAGGTTTATGGTTTGAGTGCAGGTAAATGGCACTAGGTGAGAGTAAGTGTTCGGCACGGACTAGAAGGGCCGAGATGGCCTGTTTCCGGGCTGCAATTGTTATAAGATGACATTTTGTGTAATAACATGAATACAAGATAGATATAGATAGAAGATAAAAGATAGACAGATATGTGTTTGCATAGCTAATAAGTAACATAAATTTGTTTACCGCAGGGGTAATTAATTAGTGCCTAAAGCCAGATATATTTTGGAATATATGGGTGAAAGCGGCCAGAGGGCGTTTCATCATATTTTCCAATTCCTCTCTAAAGGTTCTTTGCGAGGCAGCATAAATAAAGGCGTTTGTGCAAGTACTTAAGAATCTTAGTTTGTAGCCAATGTCTTCTGCAATACTGAAAACATCATTATCCTTTGCCTTCATTAATTGATTATTTGTAAAATACAGAGAGATGAAGCACGCAAAATTGACCACCCATAACAGTATGAAACTGCCAGATATTGCCAGCAGTAAGATTATTCATTTTCTTCTGTTTTCAATCTCTTGATCCGACTGCCTCTTGTCGCTGCCTCTTGTCGCTGTTGCTTCCCCTTAGTTTTCTTCTAACATTGTTAGCCAACATAATGTTGAATGTTAGAATGTTGAACACAACGATCAACAGAAATGGTATAAATGGGGTTAAGATGGTTTCCAACCACAGGAATGCAACCCAAATAGGTAAGATGTAGAAGCTCGACGTTACTTTGCAGAACCATGCGACATTGCCAACTTTTTCAAAAGGTTCAAACAGGAAGTAGACTGGAATATTTTCCAATGCGCATATCATAGATAAGACTGTTATAACTTTCGTTGCATTTATTTCCGTGCAATATTTTCTTCTTAACGATTGATAGCTAACTGCAACAAACCTATCAAAGGTAAAGGCCACAGTTATTCAGACAGAACAATCAATGGAAACATAAATCAGTCATAATAAGACTGCAAACAGGAGTGTAATTGAGAAATGAATGCGAAAAATATGCCTCGGTACCCCATTAAAGTATTCTGCTGACTAACACGTGCATTAGATTCGCTGCAGCCATCGACACGAGATATCGGGTGATGCAACTAGAGAGTCCGCATTTTCCACAGGATAAGATGGCAATTGTCACCATGTTCGCTACAAATAGAAAGAAAGTGCATTAATAACGCCGGCTAATCAGAAGAATGGTTGCTAAATCATTTCTATATTATAGTGGGTATGGATTTCATTGCACATTTATACATCACATTTTTTCAGATCTATCAGAATATTGACTAAATGAAGCTTTTGCAACTCGTCCCTTGTTGCAATGAACGTTTACCTGCTTCCGGATTTCTGAGATATCATTGTAATAATCCTCAAACGCCTTGTGGATCAATACCTTGGAGTTCCCACCTGGGCAGTTGTAATTGCGTTCCTCTAACCCGATGTACAGAATGTGTGCTTTGTCTTAAGAGAGATCGATTTGCTTTATGCATCTTGATCAAGTTAATGCTGCGACATATTTACGGAAGGATTTCGTACTGCTAACTGCCGATCTTAACAAAAGCGTGTGACCTAGCTGTCTTATGGACATTCTTGTGTTACTCCAAACCTTCTCCACAAGCAGTTTCTGTTTTCACTAATAAATAAAATTCGAGTTTAACATTTCACTTATGAATGTAAAGAAAACAAAATCTCTCAAAGGCACCTTTCGTTTCGTTTTGGCATTTAGATGTGTTTATTTGGAGGCGTACCATTAGAACTTCTGACCAAGTGATCGACAAATCGGGTGGCGCTACCGCAGTGGCTGCCACGCCAGCAGCTCGTTAATCCTTTCACCCTTTTTGTTATTTTAGTGTGCCGAAAGGTATGTTTTAATGTTTCTTAGAATGTCTTATGTGGGGCTGGTGGGGTGGGGAGAAATAGTGGAGGAAACCGTTTTCCAGTAAATTATCTGGATGGAAACGTATCTTTTCTCTGTGTCGCATCTCCGCACTGGGTTGATGTTAATACAACTGAATCTACAAACGTGGAATCTTCTTTCCAATTGCGCGACACATACATGGATTCCCAATATTCTGAATATTGGACGTGGACATAAATTTAACTTAAGGTAGTTCGGCGGCAATTATTGCCACCCCTTCATAACCACCATTGATTGGGACCCAAGCACCGAACGCCAGAACACGATATAAGACTATGGGACATCGTAGCCAAATTAGGCCATTCAGCCAATCGAGTCCATTCCGCCATTCATCATGGCTGATCTATGTTTCCCTCTCAACCCAACTCTTCTGCCTTCTCTCCATATCGTGCGCCGCCCTTCCTAATCATGAACATTTCATCTCCACCTTAAACATACCCAATGATTTGGCTTGCCCAACTGTCTGTGACAATGAATTTCATAAATTCAACACCTCTGGCTAAAAAAAGGTCCTGCCCAGTTTTAAGGTAAATCCTTTTATTCCTCGTTGTTCTCGACCCGTTTCTGGCAACATATTGCCACTCCATCTAGGAACCCTAAAGTACATCCTTGTTTTAACCTTATCGTCCCGACGAGATCAACGCTAACTGTCCACTTGCCTTGTTGCACCTCCTATTTGTAAATTATCTACCCATTTAAAAACTAACAGACGCTTATATTCCTTATTTCCACGTATTGTTTCATAATTGCTTTTAATGGTTTCTAAATATGTCCCAACCCTCCAGCTTCCCATTAGTCTTTGTTTTTGTCTTGTCTTTGACACCCTTTGTCAGCGACAGAGGACTAATTCTCCCTTTCAAATGCGTATTCCTCTTTGGGATGAAATCATCCTGTGTCTTCTCAATTTTTCACAGAACCCACTGCTATTGTTGATTCACCGTCCTTCCTGCTACGCCCCCCTCTATTCAACTTTAGCCAACTCCTCGTAAGTTTCCCAAACAGTTCTGATTCAACGCACAACACCGCATCAATAATTTCCTTTTCTCGAGTGGGATCAATCACAAGCTGCTTTTTGAAGCCATCTCATAGCCATTCTACAAATTACTTCTCTTTGGCACAGGTACCAAACTGATTTCTGCTTGAACATTGAAATCACCCGAGGCCAATGTAAATTATAATTCCTTCCATAACGTTCCTATTTATTTATGTAATTATCAAGATTTATATCCCATAATGTTCGTTAAAGTAGTTACTTCTCTACAAAATCGAAAATTGTAATTCACCAATATCTTTCAATCTCCCACCCAATCATCCTGAACAATATTGCTTTGGTTCCGCATACTGTTGCACCATTGATAATGCCCCCCAATAATTTGACACTAACCTGTTCCAGCCCGGAACCTATCGTTTAACACCTAATGGAACATCCCCGTTACAATAGTCGGAACAAAGATAGTCCCCAATGTCCCATTATTTCACCCAGCCAACCATCGCATCCAACACATAATTCCTGGACATTTCCATCAGCATCAACGGATCTCATCACCTGTGATATCAATCACCCCCCCCCCCAACTTTGCACGGAACTTCCACGTGTAATCGAAGCGACACCTGCGGTTACACCTCTAGCTTCACCACCATCCAGGGATTCAAGGAGCCCTTCCAGATGACCATGAGATTCACATGTTCCTTCTCTAGACTTTGTGTATTATATAGTATTCACTTCTCTCCAAATATCGAAATGCAGGCTAAGGGGCCGCTTTGCCGACTACCTCTGTTCTATCCTACATGTTAATCTGGAATTCCCGGTTGCTAGACAATTCAATTTACCCCACGATTCGCAGATCGAGCTGTTTCACTTCGTCTTCCTTCACTGCCTGGTGAGATCAATCGTAAATGCTGGAACGACCATTTCTAGTCCGGATGTCATTCTACAGCCGGGCGGTATGAACTCTGAATTCTCCAGTTTCCGGAAACCAACTCCCCATGCCCCTTCCCATTCTACGTGTTTGCAAATAATTCCCTATGCACATCACCCAGTAGGCCACGAATCGAGTCCAATCCTTCTATGGTTCCCATGTGGCCTCCCCACCTCTCATATTTCCTAACATAAAACACTTTTATTTTCCATCAGATTCCGCTGATTACAGCACAACCACCAATCCACCACTCATAATCTTTATCCATTTGTGTCTAACAAGATATTGTCTCATTCACGCTCCGCCACCGTCTTTACATAGTCTACTGCTCTGTCCTTGATTTGACTATATGCTTCCCTCCACAGGTACTACCTGCTCTGCTAAGATCAAACACCAGGCTGTTTTACTCTGCTACACACTCTTTTGCTTTGTGTGCAAGTATACATTTCATTTCTTGATTTACGCAAATTCACGTAGGTATAAACACATCTTTCAACAGATGGTTTAAATTCAATCGTTAAGCGAAATTGACGTGGCAGAATCACCATTACAGCCATTTCCATGGCAAATATATGCAGATCCTGACTATCAAAATCACCTCCAATTATTTACTATTCACTGATATATGGCTCGCCACACCTGGCTTCTCCCCTATAGCTGAGGAAGGAACGGCAGTCGTGGGACAAATGTTTCCTACACTGCCTTATTTTCTGAAGAAGCGTCAAATGTTTATGAAGTCTAATGGGGGGGGGGGGGGGGGGGGGGGAGTCTGGTTGGTATGATGGCCCGGCTACATCTACAACTCACTGACAGAGTAGTGGGAACATTACCGCTGAGAGAACGGAGGCTCTCAACGATTTCCATGCTGCACCGTTCAAGATGCAATGACATGTATTTCCCGAAGTCAATAACTACGTCTTGCAGTCATTGACATATATATCGATGTAGATAGGATGCTTGTAGGCTTGTAGGCTTGCAGTCAAAACAAAGATTACTGGGCATGCGGACAATGTTGTAGGGTGTCGAACTACACAATGAGATATCGGACAGCTGCAGAATGAACGTAGAAATGGTAGATGGGTTTTCATCACAACAATAGTGAGTTGGTGCACTTAGAGATGCTAATGTTAAGGACATTTATAAGGTTGACGGCAAGGTTATCCATTTTGGTGTGAGGTTCACCACTTTCATGGCGAAAGCAAGAAGGCAGATCATTATCTGAATGGTGTCAAGTTGAAAAACGGTAAGTACAACGAGATATCGGGGGTCCTTGTTCATCAGTCACTGAAAGTCAGCATGCAGATTCAGCAGGCAGTGAAGAAAGCTAATGGCATGTTGGCCTTCATAACAAGGGGAGTTGAGTATAGAAGCAAAGAGGTCCATCTGCAGTTGTACAGTGCCCTGGGGAGACCACACCTGGTATATTGTGTGCAGTTTTGGTCTCCAAATTTGAGGAAGGATATTCTTGCTATTGCGGGAGTACAACGTAGGTTCACGAGGTTAATTCCAGGGATGACTGGACTGTCATAGGTTGATAGAATGAAGCGGCTGGGATTGTATACTCTGTCATTTAGGATGAGAGGTGATCTTATTGAAAAATATAAGATTATTAAGGGTTTTGACACGCTACAGGCAGGAAACGTGTTCCCGATGTTGAGGGAGTCCAGAACCAGGGGGAAACGTTTAATAATAAGGGGTAAGCCATTTTGAACGGTGATGAGGAATTTTTTTTTCGCACAAAGGGTGGAGAATCCATGGAATTCTCGGCCTCAGAAGGCAGTGGAGGCCAATTCTATGGAAGCTTTCAAGAGAGTTATATACAGCCCTTATAGATGGCGGAGGGAGGGGATATGGCGAGATGGCAGCATCGGGATTGTGGATCATCAACCATAATCATATTGAATGATGGTGCTGATTTGAATGGCCAAATGACCTACTCCTGCACCTATTGTGCATTGTGTATTGTCTATAATACCCTTAACAGCGTCAATGCGCAGTTAAGGATATTAGAGACCATAGACAATAGGTATTGGGCTGAATATCTAGAGCTCGCTGTAAGTCGCGACACAAGTCGATAGAGTGGTACATGAGGCGTCTAGTGCTGTTGCTTTCATTGGACATGTTTTGAGGATATTGGGCACTAAGTCATGATACATCCCTATAACACTTTATGTTGGACCTGTTTGGAGTATTGAGTGCAGGCCTGGTTGTCCCCTTAGAGCAAGTAAGACTGGGATGCTTTGCAGAATATTGCATGCAATGGGTCGTTTTAGCTCGACACAAAAGCTTTGATTGTTTTCTCTAGAACGCCGAAGATTGAAGGAAAACCAGGTAAAATCTGTAAAATTATGATACGAGTAGATGGGAAAGACAGTATGTTTTATCCCACGTCTAGGCGGCAGATATTTAACGTGAGAAGGTCAACATTTAAAGGAGATGGGCGGTCCACTTATTTTACACAAGGTGCGCTCGGCGCCTCATGGTGAAAGTAGATTTGAGTGTGTCGTTTAAGTGGCTTTCAGATAGGCACATTTATATGCACGGAAAATATAACATGTCATTTCTTCAGGAAACGTAGATGCAACATATTTTCTGACATATTTATCTCTGTTTTGTACAATGAAATATTGCAACATATATTTTATATAATCGACTTTGGTGGTAGTTATTGCGCAGTTCCCTAATTTTCAGTAGCCCCATGATCTGACAAACTTTGTTTGTTCAAGTGACTGGCACTAATCCCATTTATTTCCCTTGATTTCTCGTCATATGTTTTCTCTGGAGAATCCGTAGCTACCTTTAAAAGCAAACGGCATTTCATACCAGCGGCAGGAGAGCTCGCTTCACTCCGACCATGGGATTGCCGGTACTCGTCCAGGTCGAAAATATTTACTATCCAATTCTTGCGATCATTGGTGTTCCTGGTGAGCTCGCTAGTATTTTCTGCCGATGTTTACGCCGCCTAGCCTTTACTGTTAAAACATATGTCTGCGATTACTTGTTGCTTGATGTTCTGATGCCAATTAGTGACATCGAAAATTAATTTACACATTACAATCTATTGTCGATATATTCAATGGCATTTAGAAAGACGGGGGAAGCAGGGTGTGGACGACACCTAAATGTAGAATTAGTTTAAATTGTCTTGACGTTCAGTATAGAGATTGTAAGCCGAAATGCATGTTGTTGTGGTGCGCCTCTTTATCGACGGACTCCACACTGACCACCCGTTCACACGAGTTCTGTTATTCCACTTTCGCATTGAACCCCCCCCCCCCAACTCTTGGGACAATTCTACAGAGCCCAATTAAACTACACACCCACATTTCTTTGGCATGTGTGGTGAAAACGAACCCCTCGGAAGCCCAGGCGGTCACCGCAGAGCGCCAGAAGATGGTACAGCGGATTATTCAATGATGGTGTCCTGAGCTTTATGTTCTGCCTTTTGACTGGAAATGGCTTTCGCCATGTTCTTAAGGAAGACTAATTAATCTGACGATTCTCAACAATTTAGTGGTGAGTCCTATGATGGAAAGGCGAATGTAGTCATGCGTTAGTGAGGTTATATTAGCTTCGTTTAAACACTATTTACGGAGCGGAGACAGCATAAAAAAAATCAAGAAAGGACACTGATATTAAAATGTTATCTCCCGAGGAGAAACAAAGGAGCTCCTGTCGCAGCTAATCTGCTGGTACGCTCATATCGGCTGGTCGTCAGTAACGATTTCAAGAAAACCAGGATTGTATTTATTCTACACCAGCTAATTCAAAGGAACTGACAGCCACTATGTCACTCCAAAACGTAATTTAATTTGCCCGCTTTACTTTTGACACCGAGTTTGCAAATTTCCCGCAACCTTTTCCAGAAAATAATACATCAGGGACCACTAGCGGGGGCAAGTAATTTACCAAACTCAAGAATTTCACACGTAAAGGGAATCTGGAGCACCACGCCGCACAGCAGTGCAGCTGGTGGACCTACTATCTCACAGCAGTAGAGACCCGGGTTTGACGCTGACCCTCAAGAGCGGTCTGTTTGAGGTGGACAGCTCTCTCCGCGGAAGCATGAGTTATACCTGACATCTCCTGTGGGTTTGTAAGTTACCTCCCCTCTGTAAATTGTCCCTTGTGTCTAGGGAGTTGAGTCGAGTGTGCTGTAACATAGAACAAGTGCGAAAGGATGCTGCGCGACGACGGTGTGGGCAGAAACTCCAGTTTGTTTGCTGTATTAATGAATCGCACAAGGGTAGCCCAGGCGGTCATTGGGGGAACTCAAGGCAGACCAGAGCATGCCAGTGACCCGTATCGAACCAGGGTCGCCAGAGCTATCAAGCACTTGTGCCACCTTTGTCCGTTTTCATTGCAGAAAATGGAGTTAAAACCCCATCGCATTGCGAACCATGCTCAGTATGAATTTAAGGTTAATATTGGACGCAATAGCTGTATTCAGATGCGCTTCGCCAAAACAAACTGCAACTGATATTTTTAAGGCTGGTAACGTAGCTTACCGTAGATATCGATGTAGCACATCTGGATTCGAATTACATCTCTATCCCATACATTTTGAACGGGAAAAATCACATAACGCTCTTTGTTTTAAAGATGATGCTTCCTTCTGCCTGCCAAATGTCTGGCACTGGATTGTGAAAAGCAAACCAGCCGCTAATAAGTTCCACATACCTCTCCGGTAAAGCGAATGGAGTCTAATTGATCTATGTTTAATTGAACTACCCGTCAAACCCTTTTTGAACAATCTGTGCTCAAGACGCAGTGAGTCTTTCAATCCAGCCGTGTCATTGGCGCAGGATTCTGTTCCGTGCGAGATGGCGAATTGCATCTCTAAACATTGTATTTTCTGAAATAGAGCTGTGTGGAATACACGAGGAATTCAGACAGGGTACTCAGTCAAATAATCTACGGTTTCGTTCGAAGAAATGTCAAATTAAGTTACTCATGGAAAAACGAAAGTTGGTAATTTTAATTTTATCTTTTCTGCAGCTAACCTGCTGGCAATCATTATACTCTGCCGGGGGAAGTGTGGTCTCTCTAAATGTATCACACGTTATCTGGTATCCATGGCCGTAGCTGATTTAATGGTTCTGATCATCGAGGTCATTTTCTACGAGATTAAAGATAGCTATTTTCCGCATTCATTCCTGAATCTAACTCCCATTTGTAGGGTGAATTTGCTATTTAATTTTATTTCCATTGATTGCTCTGTGTGGCTAACAGTGACTTTCACCCTCGATCGATATATCACTATTTGTCATCAGAAGTTACGAGTAATATATTGCACTGAGAAAACTGCGGCTTTGGTGATAGCAGTGACGTGTATCTTAAGTATTATTCAAAATATCCCAATATATTTTATCTACGTGCCTCGAGAAATAATTGACAACGTAGCCTGGTTCTGTGCTATAACTTCCAATTTCTACATATTACCGGTATGGGCAGTATTTTTCTTGGTCGAAACCATTTTAACCCCATTTGTACCCATATTGTTAATCATGCTCCTCAACGTCCTGACAATCAGACACATTATACACGCCAACAGAGTGCGCAGCGGCCTTCGAGGGAAAACGAATGAAGAGAGCGGCGCAGATCAAGAAGTAGAGAACCGAAGGAAGTCAATCATTCTATTGCTGGCCATATCTGGTAGCTTCGTTCTTCTGTGGTTGGTAAATTTTGTGTGTTTCATGAGCGTAAACTTCATAGACGTTCAATTTTTAGCAACAGATTACAGCGACCCATTTACCATTGCAGAACAGTCCGGATATATGCTGAGGTGTTTGAGTGCTTGTACCAACACGTTTATTTATGGGGTGTCCCAGAAGAAATTCAGGGAGGAATTTAAAATCGTGATGAAAGGCCCCTTCGTTTTGATTTCCAATTTAATAAAGTGCTTTTAATGTCTCGTCGTTGTCCACCTAGTTATATTATTGTCTCTTACGCTCCGAGATACTATTCAGAACATTGGATCTATTGCGACTGTCAGGTTAATCCCTGCAGTCCCTTCCGCCTCAGCATGTCAATGCAATGTGTTTCCTTCCGTGGCTCTTAAATGCCCGTAAATTATCAAAAAGCCCACCTACATCATTGCCGTCTCATAGAGGTGAGGTAGTCTGCCAAACAGTTATGTCTTTGGGACGTGAGGGTGGAGGGGTGAAGACTCCCCGAGAGAAAGCGCCACTAGGCAGGGAGAACATGCGAAAACTACAAAGCATCAGAAGACAGGAACGCAAGGGAAAGTCTGCGGGTGAATAATCTGCTGGCAGATAAGGCGCTCATTGCACAATTATGACACTGCAATGCTTTGTTTGCAGGACCTAGCAATGATGAACATAATTATCTTGCTAGATTAGATATAAAACGACTTCCTAAACCATGAACAAGTTTATATCTATTATAGCAATAGACAACAGACAACAGACAGGGGCAGGCGAGGTAACTATCCTCATCATTGCTGTAGAAGATAGAGCTAGAATGTGTGTCACTTAGTGGGTCAGACAGCACATCTGGAGAAATGGGATGGGTGAGGCTTCGTGTCGGAACCCATGAGGGAGATTTGAGAAATCGCTATATTTAATTACAACCTATGTAGGCTGACTGTAAATAGCCAATTTCAAACTGACTAAAGGGGAAATTGAGGGGCACGTTGGAGCAATTGGTAGAGTAGCTGCCTCATAGCTCCAGAAACCCGCGTTCTATTCTGACAGCGAATGTTAGCTGAATGCAGTTTGCATGCTGTCTCAGTGTTTGCATCGGGTGCTCCTGGCTTCCACCTACATCCGAAGATGTGCGGGATTTTAGGGCATACGGTGTCTGCAAATTGCCCAGAGAAATATAGGGAATGGACTGGAAAGAGGGATAACATTGACCTAGTCTGACTGTGGTCCCATCTTCCACCCGCCACCACCTCCACATGCACGTCCAGGTTGGACCGAACAATCTCCACTGCATCCACCCAACTCAGGGCGCTTCCAAGCTTGGTCTACTTATGCCATCACACCAAAGTTCTCCGCTCTCTCGACCTGCCCACCTGCCCACGACACCATCAACCCTCGAAGCATGTATCGTCACCTACCCACCACGCATGCAGCCCACCTCACCTCTCAGCCCCTTTGTCCACTCACAAAACTTCATCAGAGCATTCCTTATTCCATGTTTCCCTTCCGACCATAGACCCTCACCTCCGGGTGGTATAGTATCTTCGCTTCCCAGTGACGACCCATTCTCCCGTTCCCAACATTCATCCTGCGCTTGGCGTCCACCTACCGGCTTTTCACAATTTGTTGATTTTTTTTTAATGTCCAACTGCCGGCAAGGCATCAAACGCCTTGAAGTATCTACTCCACTCCTTGAATCGCTACTTGAATTCCAATGTTGGCCGTAACTGCTCCCAAGATCAACTTTTCCATTTTAATAATTATGGGATGTAAACGCGGATGTAAACTTTAGTAAACGCGGTTTTACCCTGTTGTCCCCTATCTTTACCCGTTCCTCACCCGATTATCCTCGTCTCGTAGTTCTGCGCTCGTTGTTCCCACTCTCCTCCCCTTAACGGAACAAGGATAGAATTCACGTTGTCATCACCTATAATCCCACCATCCTCCGCACCAACTTCGACATTTCTGTCACATTCAGCGTGAACTCACTACCAGTCACATCTTTCCACCACAATCGCATCCCACCTTCCGCAAGACCTTGTTTCTCTCATCCACTCAAATCATCCCATCCCGGCTACGTTTCTCTGCGACCGCATGCTATATGACACTTTCCCTCTACTTCATCCTTCAACTTCATCCAGGTACACCAGTAGACCTTCCAGGTGAGACGGATGTGCATGTTCACTTCCGTTAAAAAACAACTACTGCATCTCTTGTTGACGATGTGGCCTCCTGTACACCCGTGTCCTATTTGATAAGCCAGTATCTGCAGTTCATTGTTTCTATTCAGAGAACGGGCCTTTGTTAGTTGACGTAGAATCTGTGTGACCTTGCTGTATCTTTCAAACAATAATTCTGGGCTGCAGAGTTAAGCTATATTAATTTTGTGATAAATACAGACACGGGAAATCTGAATGCACAATAAAAGAAAGGAGAAATTCGCAGAGATGATCTGAAAAAATGTTCCAATACCGAACAGATTAAATCCCTCTGCCGTTTCTGTCTGACGCATAATGGTTTCTTTATTTTCTCCCTGTATCTATAAATGAAATCAAATTTCTTGAAATACTAATATTGCATCCTAATTTCAATAACAGTTGAAGCATGTGTAGATGTATAAATACATGTTTAAAATAGATATGTCTGAATGATATGGGTCACGGTATGACATCGGAACATGTGGGTCATCTTTACACTGGCGTGCAAGGATAGACTAAGCAGTCTCCAGTGTTGCAATTTCCAGAAATCTGCACAATGACATAAACGATTGGGAACTTCGGGCAGGCCAGTCAGCATATTGTTACAAAAATATATCCAACATCACATTACTTCATCTCTGAAGATGGATTTCGTCTCGAAACGTTGCCTGTTTCCTTCCCTTCATAGATGCTGTTGCACCCGTTGAGTTTCTCCAGCACTTTTGTCAACCTTCCATCATCTCTTTCGTTTGTGCAACAGCGTCAGTAAGGTTGCGGTAAAATTCAGTTTGGAACCTTGCATGTTGTACCGGGAACTGCCTGATGTTGCTCCGATTTATTTCTTCGTGCGATTGCTAGACGAAGGGCTGGGGTCGGTGCTTCTTAACGAGAGTGATTGCAGTGCATTACATGTAATACAGAGGCATATTCCATTGTCCAAGATCTGCATGAAATAGGTACGCTTTCCCTACCATCCAGAGGGCCTAAACCACATTTCTAAATTCTGGATTGATGTCTTTTTGGAAACTGCTCAATTATTTTTTTTTCAGACTGTTCACAATGTTTCATGCTCAAGAGTTTGAAATTGATGATATCAATTAATCTCAATATAGCTCTCTCCGGACAGAATGTGCATTTGCATCGATGTCGTTGCCATGAAGTTCAGGAATGCCTTCGACCACGTCACACTTTTGCAGGTCAAATTGCTGGATGCTGGACTGTGAAAGTGAAGAATGTGTGATATTGACATACTAATGTGATACGTGACCCACATGCTACATTCCCGTGCTGTAGCCCTCCTTGTATTTGTGACTGAGCAATTGCCTTCATATTAGGTGCCGTTGCATTGTTTTCCTTAGCGATGTGGTTCAATGTTGCAACATCCTCTGGGACGATTTTCCTTCGTCAGGTATTGAGATAACTGGCCTTGATGATGGAGACAAATGGAGTTAGAAGATAGGGGGTTGAAAATGGATAGCTTTAATACGCTGCCTTAATACGGTGCGAGACAATATCAAAGCGGAGGGGTGGGGATATAGTTAAAGGGTCACTGAGTCAGCTACTGATCCATGTATACCGATTCAATGTATCCATTGCAATATTTTAGAAAGTGTGCAGGAAAGCGTGGAAAAGTAATTGGCAAAGAAAAGAGCGAAGACAAAAGTCTCAATTGCTGATAAGATTAATAAAAATACCAAATTGTCAATACATTAAGAGCAAGAGGGTAATCTGGGAGTGAGCGGGACCATTGGAGAGCAAACATATGTAGACGTGCCCTTAACTAAGTACTTTCCACTTGAATTCACTGTGAGATAGGGCAGTGCGTTTGCTAAATTCAGCGAGTGACAATGGAATTATATAGCACATGATCATTTGAAGAACAAGCATTAGATAGCATCCGAAGTTTAAACACTGTTAGATCCCAAGGGATAACGAGGCGTATCACATGCAGCCATGGAACGCAGGCGAGAATATCATTGGGTACGTGCTAGACATTTGATACCCTTCGTTGACGAAAGACTGCTCTGAAAATGTCTGGAGACCAGCAAAACCGGTATTGTTATACAAGATGAACAGCGAGGATAAGTCCAATGTCAGTGGTGTGATGTTGTTTGACAATTTCTCACGGAGAGGGATGTTCAAACATTCAAAGGATAAAACCTCTTTCATTGTCACGAGTACCAATTAAGGTACAGCGATATCCGATTTACCATACAGCCATATTAAAAAAGCAACAAGACTCAGAATTACATAAAAGTTAACATACCCCCCCATCCACCACAGCGAATTCCCGATATTCCTGACTGTATTAGAAGACAATAAAGTCTAATCTTTTTCCTCTTTTTTTCTCCCGAGGTTGGGGCTTGAACCATCCGCAGTCGGGGCGATCAAAGCACCCGCAGCGGGCGACCGAACCCCCCGCGTCGCCGCGATCAATACTCACGCGTCATGTCGATCGCAGCACATGCGGCCTGGAGCTCCCAAATTCGGTCTCAAACCAGGGACCGCAAGCTCCACGGTACTAAGGTCTGCAGGCTCCCACAGTTGGATCTCCGAGATCGATCGCTGGCAAAGGGGTTACAAGCTCCCCGCAGTCCGCAGGCTCCCGCAGCTGGATGTGTGAAGTCGTCCTCCAGCAGAGGGCGCAAACTCTACGATGTTAGGCTGCAGTACGGGGATACGATATCGACAGTAAATGGCATCCCCCTCCCCCCCCCCCCCACATAAAACAAGCTAAAGAACACTAAACCATACATTTAACATATACTTTCAAACAAGAAAGAAGGAATGGACAAGACAGACTGTTGGTGAGGAAGCCATTTCTGGCGCCATCCGATGGATACACCCCATGTGAATTATAATGATTTAAAGGCACAGCACAAAAAATGTCCCTCCGAGTCACGACGACAATCGATCACGCATACAACTTGTTTTACGTTACTTCACATTCGCAGTCATTCCCTGCACACGATGTGCAATTTATAGAGGCAAGTTAACACACACTTGCACACGACGTGGGAAGGTGGGTGGAAAACATCGCACACGAATGGGAAAATGGCGGACACAGCGTGTACATGCAAACTCCAGACAAACAGCACCCTGGTCAGGTTTGAACCCGGGTCGCTGTCCATGTGAGGCAGCAGTAACTCTGCCACCGTGTAGAGCAATCCACACATGGGAAGTCAGAGATTAATCAGCAATCGAGAATTACTTTTTCTGTAGCGGATGATTTTATTTGACCTATGTGATGTCATTTTCACTCGATTAAAGTATATTGGGGATAGCACTGCATTGATGTGGTTTCCATGTTCAGGATACCCGTTCACCTGTCACAACGTTGCAGTTCAAAACACCGGATGCCGCATGGCAAGGACTTTGAAAATTGACTGCAGGATTGACTTAGAATAAGAGGTACAATGATATTTTGGAAAATTAAAAGACGATGATCAGTTGTGAATCAAAATGATCGTTGCTGGCACCATCAATGCGTTTATACTTTACAAACGAGCACACGTTGAGATATGGTCAGTAAATTTGCAGATATCTCCATACATATTTGGTAGTGTTGACAGTGTGGCTCCAAGGCCATATTTAAAAGTTAGTTTAAAAAAAGGCTCTCAGATTTTACTGAACCTTCACATTTGCAATCCGATATCGAGAAAGGATACTATACAGCCGGAGTAACACAAAATAATATAGACTGATTGAAGCCAATGGCATACCATACAGCGAGTCAAAGCCCCTTTGAAGCTGGGCTCACTGATACGCTTGAGAAGCCAATTGTGTGGCATGGGCTGTGAAAATGTCAGAGCCCATCGCCATGAAAGGGACTATAGTTTAACACTCCCCCCTTGGTACAGTGTGATTATTAGAAGCACTGAAGGTAAGGGAGATATCAGGTAGTTGACGAGCAAAACGAGGAGTATGTGTCGCATGCTCACTACTATATACTGGCTTGTTTTACAAGACCCTTTCACAAGACCATGACATATTTTACAAGACCCTGGTCCGAAATTCAAAGGTATGGTTACGTGGTGTTAGAAGGCATTAACCACTGGGAAATGGCATTTCAATACCATGGTAGTACAGCTAAATTCGAGACATGGACTGGAATAAATAATATTTAGGTGGAGGTCCCCCGTCAGATAGACTCTGAACAGGGTACGGCATTTGACAGGGAAGGCGATGATTGAGGTTTGTGCATTGTTCGGAGCGTAAAGCGATTTCCCATTCCCCACGATCCACCACCGGCTTGGGGGGGGGGGGGGGGAAATAAATGGAAAGATAAAGAGAATCATTTAGGCAGACAAGCCTTGACTGAGACTGGACATGGATGGTGTAGATTGATGTTGCATGTTAACCAATCACACACAAGCTAGTATGTCTAACTCCATCCCACTGTAATAATTATACTAACAATTGTTTCCAGCACGAACAGTTGGAACAGCCACGATGTACTGACGACTAATCATCCTCTATGCTGTTAAGTTTCAGTGCTGATTAAAGATGTATTTGAATCACGTACTGAGTCTGGAGTCTGTTTACATGGCGTCAGAAGTGACCTGATTCACTCCTTTTGTAAAACACTTTTTTGTTTTACCTTTTTGTGAGTTTTCATTTTGTTTTATGATGGCCTCGTACTGTCGAAAGCCTGAACCTCTCATCTTTGATGCGGATATCTGCGAACGCTTGGACAGGATTGAAATTGATTACCGACACTACATGAACATTGCACACCGAAATGAACCTGATGCTGTCAAGGCCTCTCTCCTACTTAAACTTGCGGGCACAGATGCCCTTCGGCGATCCAGAACATTCCGTTATGCTCCGGCAGTCCTCGATAACAACGATCAGGTAATAACCCCAGCCGAATCTCCTGAAGACCCCAATGTTCTGCTGCGTAAATTTAGCCAGATCTGTGACGTACCCTCAAATCACATTTTGTACAGGGTAAATGTTTTCCTCTCGCCGTCAACTCCCTGGCGAACGAGTAGACTTATTTATCGCAGACTTAATGTATTTAGCCCAGCGCAGCCGATTCCAACATATGCCGGTCAATTAGCTGACTGGTCAGTTAACAAGGGACATTTTAGTGATTGGCATTAATGAACTAAAGCTCAGATCAGAGCATCTGAGACGTCAGATTTGACACTCGATGAAGTAGTACACGCATGCAGGACAACATTATTCATCGACCCTATAGACAGTTCGCACGAAACCAAAACCATCAATCTGACGGGCCTCACTAGGCAATGAACCAACACAGATAACAGGGGATTTATGACCCAAGCTAGTCAGGCGGCTCTCGGCGATCCTCAGAAGAGATACCCAAATTGCAACTGCTCACACAGCAGACAATCAGCTTGTCCCGCCCTTGGTAGAGCTTGCAATTACTGTTAAAAGTTAAATCACTTTGCCTCTGCATGTCGGGCAGCAAGTCGGGCCCGTGGGAAGAATTCGCCGAGCTCCAGGTCTAATCTCAATTTCGGCAACGAGACACCAACAATCGCCTCCCCAAACGCAGCTCGAATCTGCCCCCGAACATACTCCAATTAACTCACTAGAGTACCTAACTGTTTACTAGTTACAGCTTGCTGCTGCTAAGAATTCTGATCCAACCGTGACAGTTACTGTAAACAATGTCCATTTTGGTGCTAAATTAGATACAGGTGCAAAGGTAAACACCATATCAATCAACATCTTCAACAAGATAAGAGCTAACGAGCGTTACACAAAATGCTGGAGAAACTCAGCGGTTGCAGCAGCATCTAAGGAGCGAAGGAGATAGGCGATGTTTCGGGTCGAGATCCTTCTTCAGATTACCGAGCCACGGATCAAGGACAAATCGGTTCTACATGGTTTTGGAGGGGAGGCTCTGGTGCCTCTGGCTAAACCATCTTGAAATTTGTGCTGAAAAAAAACAGGAGGAATTTGACCTTCTTTGGCTTGAACTTTAATTCAGTTACTCTGCTTGGCAATCGGACCTGTCAGGAACTCTGGCTGATCTCATTTGACAAAACGGCCCGCAAGGTGCAAATTTCCCTGGACCCGCTGAGTGAATTCCCTGATCTTTTCGACAATAACCTGGGCAAGTTGCCGGTGACTTATTATTGATTATAGATTATTTCTATAAAGGGTTCAAGATTATTATTGACCCCGAAGTGACACCCGTCATCCGACCTCCGATTGTCATTTACCATGTCTGACAGGGTTCACTCTGCTCTGAAGGACATGGCCTCCACACGCATAATTCAAGCAGTCAGCGACCCCACCGACTGGGTCTCGACCATCATTGCCACAGTCAAGAAAGGGAAAAAAATAAAATCTCTCTGTGGATCTACTCGAAAGAAATGAATACTGCCATTGAGCGCCCACACAATCCTATGAAGACTGTCGAGGATGTTGCGGCAATGGTCGGAATGGCTACCCTATTTTCTGCCCTCGATGCAAGGAACTATTTATGGCAGATACCGCTGGACAAGGAGCCATCAAACCTCACCACATTTGCCACCCCGTTCGGCAGATACAAGTTTCTGAGAATGCCATTCGGAATCAACTCTGCCAGTGAAGTCTTAAAAAGAACTATGGAGCTATTATTCGAGGACCTACCTTGTGCCAATATTGTCGACGATATCCTAGTGTACGGCAAAGACGCAACAGAGCACGACCACAATCTCAGGCTCATTTTGGATCGTGCACGCAAGATCAAACTCAAGCTCAATCCTGACAAGTGCACGCTCAGCGTTCCAGAGGCCTCCTACGACCGCCACATCTTCCCTCCTAATGGTCACAAACCCGATCCGAAGAAGGCTACTGCCATCACAAAAATGCATGTCCCCAGAGACGTGAAGGGCCTGCAGCGTTTTCTGGGCATGGTAAACTATCTCGGCAAGTTCAACCGATCCTCAGCGAACTAAGCTCCACACTCCGGGAGCTGACAAAAAAGGACACAGCATGGGCGTGGTTTCAGCAACATCAGATTGCTTTCAATGTTTTATAGTTCAAACTGACCAGTGCACCGACTTTTTTTGACCTGAAACGTCCGGTGACGATCACCTGCGATGCTTCGATATTTGGGCTCGGCGCAGACTGTTTGCAGCCATCTGCCGATGGGCCCCTACTACCTGTATCGTATGCCTCTCGCACCATGACCGACACTGAGCAGCAGTACGCGCAAATCAAAAAGGAACTGTTGGCCGTCGTTTTTGCTTGCTCCAAATTCAATGACTTCATCTTTGGCAACACCTTCACGGTCGAGATGGACCACCAAGCACTGGTGACAATCCTGAACAAGCCCATCCACGCCGCGCCAGCTCGTTTGCAGCGAACGATCGTGCAGCTGCAGCGGTACGATTTCCCTCTTACCTACACTAAGGGTAAGGACATGCACGTCGCTGACACTCTCCCGTGCACCTCGGGCATCTTCCGAACAACATCCCTATGAACAAGGGAATTTCACGGTCCTCGGTCACGATTTCGTTTCCAGCAAGCAACTGCGCATTCTGGCCTCGCACACCGCCACTGACGTTACGCTTCAAATTCTCTCCTCCATCATCAAAACAGGATGGCCGGACAAACAATCAAACACGCCCACAGATTTGCAGCCTTTCTTCCTAGTTCGTGATGAACTGGTCGTTCAGGATGGGGTTGTCGTCAAGGGTCACAAGGTAATGATACCCTAATCGCTACAAGACTTGCACGCGCCCGTAATCTGTTCTACTGGCCGGGAATGGCCAGCTACATCCGGGACCACATAGCCTCCTGCCCCGCTTGCAACAGCCTTGCGCCTCATCAGCAGCGGCAGCCCCTTCTGCAACAACCTCCACCAGCTCTGCCCTGGACATCGCTGGCGGCGGACACTTTCGAATGGTGCGGGAAGCACTAACTCGTTCTAGCCAAAATCCTTTTCTAACTTGTTTGAAATAGACCAACTGACCTCCCTCACATCTGAGATGGTCATCCAGAAGCTGAAAATAAACTTCTCTACCGTTGGCCCTCCCGTCAGCCTGAGAACCGGCAACGGTCGGCAGTTCACCAGCCACATGTTCAAGCTTTTCGCATACCGATGGAACTTACAGCACGTCACGAGCAGTCCCGAGTATCCACAGAGTAATGGTCTCGCTGAACGCACTGTCCGAAGCGCCAAACACTTGCTCGAGCGAGCACAGATTTCAAAGTCAGACGTTCATCTCAATCTCCTGAATCTCAGAAACGTAGCCAGGGACGGAACCCTGGGATCGCCGGCACAGCGACTGATGTCGAGATTGACGAGGCCACCGATACCCATCGCACAACAGCAACTGCTTCCTCTGGTGCTGAAGCCTGCCACTATCCAGAAACGTCTACAAGAGAAGCACGACATCCAGAAACGGCCATACGACAGTTCCAGTAGACCAATCATGCCTCTACTTCCGGGTCAGGTCGTCTGGGCACTGTTGTCAACCCGACTGACGAGCCACGGTCGTACCTGGTAGACTGTGAGGGAGCGGTATACCGGAGAAGTCGACAACACCTGCTAGCTGTGAGGGAGCCTCAACCACCGCCGGATGGTCCCTATGATCCAGCGCTCCAGTTCCAGCCGCCTTTTGCAATGTCTCTCACCCGTCCCCGCATGCCTTTCACCCCTCCACGTCCCGCGGTCTCCACTAACAACGAGGCCTCACCCACCGCATGTTTCTCCTTTCGGTCACCACAAGGCTCCACCACGTCATTCTCGCCTCCAGGCTCTCCGTCTCACCTTTCATGTGAGGGGGGGGGGGGGGGGGGGGGGGTTGGGCCGCACGCGAGTATGTTTAGCTCCATGGCATGGGTGCTCTTCCACACTTAATCTTTGGTGGGAAATATGTAGATTGATGTTGCATGTTAACCAATCACACACCAGCCAGCATGTCTAACTCCACCCCACTCTAATACTTGTACTAACACTTGTTTTCCAGCAGAGGCAGTTGGAGCAGCCAGGATGTACTGACAACTAATCATCCTTCATGCTGTTAAGTTTCAGTGCTGATTAGAGATGTATTTGAATCACGTACTATGGAGGTCATTTACATAAATTAAAATAAACACACAACTGAATAACTGTATTCTCCTCCCATCAGCCTCCTCGCCGAAGGGTCTTGAGCCAAATATTCATACTTTACCTCTCTAGGCACTTCACTCAACGATCCGATCATTAACTCTATCCTACATACACTAAGGGCAATTTATATGTATACCGAACCAATTAACTACAAACCTGTACGTCTTTTGACCGTCTGGGGTTTCACGTGAAACCCCAGACGGTCACGGGGAAAAAGTACAAACCCCGGACAAACAGTACCCGTAGATAGCAAGGAACCCGAGTCCCCAGCGCTGCAAGCGCTGTAAGGCAGCAACCCTCCGCTGCGCCTCCATGCCGCTCAAGAATCACCATCTAAAGCTGAAAAGAATAATGTCGCAATATGCTCGAATAAAGTTAGCGAGGTACAGCTCCCGTAAAAAATCGTAATTTGCCCCATCAGTTGAAATTTTACAGTAATGCACCAATGGTCTCAATTCCATATTGAATAGGTAAAACCTATGCAATATAATCAATTTGTAATAAGTCAAATTATCTATATCTATCTTGTTCCCCGTATTTGTTACTTGCACAAATCATGCGATGAAATGGGCTATTTTGAACATTCGAAACAACTTGGATAAATGTTAGAACCCCTTCTGATCAATGAAGTACGAATACATTTACTGTGGCGAGACGTTGATCAGGCAATCATGTAGTACCATCTCTAACATCTGTGATTTGTCCCGCACCTTTGTGTGGATTACCTATTATATCCATAATAACCGCTGAATAGACAATAGTTGCAGGATTAGATCATTCGACCCTTCGAGCCAGCACCGCAATTCAATGTGATGATACCTGATCATTCACAATCAGTACCCCGTTCCTGCCTTCTCCCCGTATCCATTGACTCTCTTATCTTTAAGAGCCCTGTCTATCTTTCTCTTGAAATATTCCAGGGAACCGACCGCAAGCGCCCTGTGAGTCAAGCTCCAAAGACTCGCAACTCTCTGTGTGCAAAAGTGTTTCCTCATCTCCGATCTAAATGATTAACCCTCATTCTTAAACTGTGGCCCCTGGTTCTGGATTCCCCCAACATCTGGAACATGTTTCCCGTCTCTAGCTTGTCCAAACGCTTACTAATCTTACATGGTTCAATAATATCCCCTCTCATCCTTCTAAACTCCAGAGTACACGTCAGATTATTTTAAAGAAGCGGCAAAAATGAGCGGTTCAGAAGAAGGTAATATTTGTCGCAGCAGGAGTGATCTTCCATGCAACCATTGTGAATGTTAAAACATGAGTCGGCCATTCGGCTGCTTGTCTATTTATCAGGATGATGTCTGACTTTGAACCTCAGCTCCATCCATCCGATACTTCCCTCATATTCCATAATTACGTTAAAAACCGAGATTAGAATTTGTTTTAATGCCACGATGGCCATTATTTCTGTAATTTTCAAACAGCTACTGCAGGGACCAGCTTCTTGGAATGATATTAATCAGACTCTATGCAAGCTAATTTGGTTAACACGATGTAACAGCTAACACCCAATAGCGCATAAGGCAGAGTCACGGAATTACAGCGTCAGAGACCACAGAGGGCAGCGGAGGCCAAATCAGTGATTGGATTTAAGATGGAGTTAGATAGATCTCTAGGGGCTGGTGTCATCAAGAGATATGGGGAGAAATCATGCACATGTTATTGATTGGGGACGATCAGCCATAGTCGCAATGAAAGGCGGTGCTAGCTCGAGGGGGCGATTGGCCTCCTCCTACACCTATTATCTATGTTTCTATGTTTCCATGTAACTGCATCTAGACGGTATTATGACATGTGAAGTTTGCACGTTCCGCTATCACCGCATGGTTTCCTCTCGGTACACTATTTCTCTCCAACATCCCAAGAATGTGTGAGTTAATAGGGTGATTGGCAACTATAAGTTGCCTCTACTGTCTAGGCACAGTGCTAAGGTCTATTTGGAGCAGGGACGGATTTTGAATCGGATGAATGTAAACAATAATTCATATTCGTTACGTACTCGTTGAGCAAAAGTCTGAAGAAGCACCCTCCAGAAACGTTGCATATCCATATCATCCGGACCTCCCCGTGGTGAGCCCAGTCAGGGAATGACAACTAACATAGACAGCAGCATGGCTCCAAACTGGAGCATGCGCCCTTTTTACAGCGGGCACCTATGGATGTCGAACCGGACGGTATCACCCTGCTGCGGACTTCGGCTGACTCAAACGCAGGAAGAAGAAGAATAAATCATCCAGTGATGCTGCCTGACCAGCTATCATACTGCGATACATTGTATCTTTTTTTGGATAATATCGCATCAGTAATTGCTCGTATCTGTAACTTCTATATGTACTTCTTCTTCTTCATGCGTATGGCGTGCACAGTCTGAAGTTGTAGGATAACGTGTTCTATTAGATCTTATTTGATTGTGCACACCAGGTTGATTGCATTTGTCGAAACAGGGCGTACCACGTGAAGGTTGCAGTGTCCCACCCCTCCTTTTTGCACGTGATGGAATAAAAGGCTCGAATTAGTGTTGCATCTCAATTAATTTTGACTTGGTGTGCTAACCCACCAGTTAATCGTACGCGGACGTGGGGCCGACGGACGAGAAGCCGAAGCAGAGAAGTGGAAGCCAAATAACCGAATGGAAACGAAGTCGAAGCGCCAACGAATCGAAAGGGTGGGACTCCGAAATGCAAACTAACCGAAAGGGCGGGTCGCCAAAAAGCCAACTAACCGAAAGACTGCGTCGTCTAAAAGAAAACTCACTGAATGGCCATTTCTGTCGAATCGCCACCTACCCAAAAGGAGGCGTCGCCTGCAAGCCAACGAACCGAATGCCACTCAACTGAAAAGTCAAATAACGGACTTGACGTTTTCGGGGCGGGACTTGTCAGCGATGGATCCAGACCCCCGCGGCAATCACATAATTGTGGAGGGATGAACATTGTCCCACACCTCCGCTCTACCCTACCCATATCTCGCGGACGTGGTATAAAGGGGGTTGTCCCGAAGGATGCGCACCTTTGGTCGCTTACAACTTGGTGCTTGGGTTCAGATTGCCCAGTCACCAGTGGCATATATGGTAGAATGACCCCCACGCTCTAGTATCCGCCTTCTCTCTCCCCTCTTCTCTCTTTCCCCCCTCTCTCCCTTCTCTCTCTCCCTTCTCTCTCTCTACCCATTCTCTCTCCCCTCCCCTCTCTCCTCCCCCCTCTCTCCCCTCTCTTTCGTCGTTCTCTCTCTCCTCCTCTCTCTCCGCATCCTATCTCTCCCCTCTCTCTCCCTTCTCTCTCTCACCTTCTCTCTTTATATCCACTCTTCTCTCTCCCCCACTCTCCTTCCCTCTCTCCCTTCTCTCTCTCTCCTCCTCTCTCCCCTTGTCTCCCTTCCCCTCTCACTCCCTTCTCTCTCTCCGCTTCTCTCTTACCCTCTTCTCTCTCTCCCCGCTCTCTCCCTTTTCTTTCCCCCTTCCTACTCCCCTCCTCTCTCTCCCCTCCTCTCTCTCTCTCCTCCTCTTTCCCCCTTTGCTCTTTCCTCTTCTCTATTTCTCTGCCCTCTTATATCTCTCCCCCTTCTCTCACCTCTCTCTCTCCGTTCTCTCTCTCCACCTCTCTTTCTCTCCCCTCTTCTCACTCTCCCTCTCCCTCCCTTCTCTCTTTTAATAATAAAAACAGAGAGGGGACAAACAGACTGTTGGGCGCCACCCGCTGTTTAACTATGAACCTGCACTCCCAGTTCCGTCGGCTCCACAACACTCCCCAGAGCCCTATTATTTACCGTGTTAAACTTCACAAAATGAAACCTCACATTTACCTGCATTCAATTCAATTAACCATCCCTCAGCCCACCTGTCCAAACCGAATATGATCCTGCTGATATTTTTGATAATCATCTCCACTGACTACAATATCCCCATTTTTGTATCATCTGTAGATTTGGTAGATATGTACGTTCTCATTAGACATTGATTTAAATGTCAAACTGCAATGGGTTCAGCAAAAATCCCTGAAGCACACCACTGGCGGCAGACCTCCAAAGCGAAAAAACAACCTTCCCCCATCACCCTCTGCTTCTTTCAAAAGTGATCGAAGTCAACGGTGATGTTGTATTGGTAGTCTGAAAATAATTGAACAGCGTGTATAATACGCCCAATGCCATTGGTGGTTGGTTGTGCTGGTTTGTAATTTGTGGACAAGATATTCGCAGTGAATTACCTCTGTGTATACGACGAAACATTGACCAAAACACAGGCATCGTAGCCTTTCTCCTTGCCCGAAGATTCCAGCCTGCTGCTGCAATAAATGGAGACACCCCTGCTTGTGTGACAGGGTTCGTTGAATTGGGATGAGCCATTTATTGGTGCAAGAAAAACACAGCATTTGAAGCATCGGTCTTCCACTCAGTTATTCAATCCTGTGTTGGATGATTAAACATTAGCTACGGATATGCGAGATAACGGGAGCAGGTGCCTGCATTTGCATCGTTTGGGCTACCTATAACTTCTATTTGAGACTCAAGGGAAAAACATGGCATTGTCAAGGCGTTTCAGGATTGTGTGTTAAAAGACTGACACGCTTAGTCCCTGAATCAAATCCGTCATGCGACCTATTGATTCAACCCAACTTACATGTATTGACAGATTGCCAGCCTTTATGCACCTTGTCCAACAAAATATATTTTATTTATTTTGATATAAAATGGTGAACTCCAATTTGATTCACATGCTCAGAAGTATAATTGTTATATATCACTGAGCTCGTTTTGCTTCGCTATTCCACGCAACTCATATGGAACACTTTTATTTTACCCATGTGTGAAATGATTTCATTTGATTTGCATTGTTTTGTTAATGTCATCTTTACCAGCTTGAAGAGTTATTTGTGTGCCATCCACTCAAATAACACTTTACACGATACAATTAACCGGTACCAACGTACAACCGAAGATCATAGAGGTGAAAAGACAGAAATAGCAGACAACAAAATATAGTTTTACAGCATTCTCGCGTTGCAGTTTCAGAGATCACATCCAATGTCCTCAATGCCTTTTTTTTAAATCGTAGATCATGAAACAACCCAGCACAGGTTCTCAATGTTAATGCCGAAGATAATGTCAAAATTAACAAATCACATCTGCCAACTAACTCTCCATTCCCGGCATGTAACCACACGCACATCGAAATGAGTGCAATCAGCGAGTTCGGTATTCCGAAAAACGAAAAGAATCATGTGATTCCCCATGTGTCAATGGCAAAAAAAGGAAAAGCGGTAACTGTATGTAAATTCTTATCTTCATCATTTATGTGTAAAAATATATTTAATCTGAGGAACAGGGGTGCCACGTAGCGGGAAAGCGGGTGTAACAGCGAGAGAGAGGCGTGCAGATGCCAGTGGGAGACAGGGGAGGGTGTCCACAGACCCGCGCCTCATCCACGCGCAGGGTCGAGCCCGTGTCCCCGGCGCCATGGCCGCTGCCGAGCCGCTGCCCCTTCGCCGAGCTATACACCCCCCACAACCCCCCCCCCCCCCCCATCGCATGCAGCGAGCCCGGCCGCACAACTGTGGCCGCCACCGGACGGGCACGGGCCACCGGGGGGAGGGGGGGTGGGTGTGTGGAGGGAAGGGAGGACGGCGCCCACGACGCAGAGGACCCGCGTCGGCGACCGACCCTGAACATGGACCCCGACGCCAGGGAGTAACATAAGCATAAAGCACTCACCAACACCCTCCAGTGTTCATCTCCAGTCACCTATGACCTGGGCATGCGCAGGCGGAATACAGAACTCGCTTATACTCTCATAAGTAATATAGTATGTGGCGACGCTAATTATCACTAGGGGCGTCGCATTGACGGCACCCTCTGCCGACAGCCTGTTTGTTTTTTCATTCTTTAGCTAATATAAAGTCTGTTTTGGGGGGAAACTTTAACGTTTCTCTGTGGGGGAGGGGGCAGGGTAAGGGGGAAACAATTTCCCAGTCGCTCCCTGCCGTGGACGCGACTATTTCTAGCGTCCTCGCCCCCCCCTCGCGGACTACCACCTGAATCGTAGCGGCCTTTCCTGCCGGGGACCGGGCACCGGATCAGAGCTGCAACCGCTGAATTCACCGCAGAGTGGGCGATGCCTGCCTGGATCGCTGTTTCCAGCACCAACATCGTGGAGCTGCGGTTTGGGAGAGCTTCCAAAGCGGGCCTCGACCTCGACCATCATCGCGGAGTCCTGGGGCCCTTTGCCGAGGGCCACCAGTGATGCATCTCCGCCCAGCGGACTTTGGGACCCGCGAACTCCTGTACGAGGTGGTCGAATCCGATCTCCAAGCTGCTGAGGATGTCCCGCAGCCCCGACGTCGGACTTACATCACCCCGGCGGGCTGGCCTGAATATCGGGCCGCCCGTAGCGGCGTCTGCGGAGGGCTCGACGAGGCCGCGACCACGGGTGAACATTAGGGAACATGAGAGGAAAATTACTGATTTTGGTGCCTTCCATCACAGTGGGAAACTTTGATTCTGTTGTGTGGGGATGTTTTTATGTTGAACTCTATCGTGTGTTGTGTTCTTTATTTTTATTGTATGGCTGTATGGTAATCACATTTCTTTGTGCCATCTGGCACATGTGAAAAATAAATGTATCTTATATCTTGTATCTTGTAAATCTCTTAAACTCGCACTCTTTTTATTGAGCATGGATACGAAAATATTAATGACATACTGTATCGCACGTGTCATAATCATTGGCAATAATTTGCATGGCTCATTATACCCTCAAGGTTTACCTGAGATATAAATGAGACACTAAACACGAAAGCAGGAGATTAGAAGCCTTTTCAACTAACTGGAAACATCACATTCAACGATTATGGGACTGCCCGTGAAATTACTGGTAGATCGCGTCTACTATCCCATTCTTGTAATAATTCTTGTAAGGTTCTTTAGTAACTTGTCAGTTTCTTTGTTGAACTAAATTAAGGCGCATGTTGCAATCAAAAGCGCTGGAACAATGGGTTGGGAAGAAAGCCAAACTTTAAGAAATAGGACTGCGCCTCCTTTTCAAGGAGTTCCTGGTAAGCAACTGCCGTAATATTTTTATTTGTAAACCTTAACCTGCTGGACACGCCGCCATAAATAACTTGAATTATATATTCGGTTCTTATATAACGAAACAACCAATCACCGAATCTGACTATTTCTTGGGAACAGACCTATTGATTTTAGCTACATTTGCTGAATTGAATTCGTGCAGAGTGCTCCAACATTGTGGTTTTGAACTGTATGTTGCCTTCATATCCAAACAGCAGAGGTAAACGGGTTCTTTCCGCGACCAGAAAATTACTCTTTCTAATTGTTGGTGGACATCACCTTGTTCATTCCCCGTAAACTAATTCGAAACGAGATGCATTCGTTTAGTTTAGTCATTTTTAGTTTAGTTTATTATTGTGACAACAACATTGCACCGCGATTCAAGGAAAAGCTTTTGTTCCCGTGCTATCCAGTCAAGAACAGTACTAAACATTAACCAATCAAGCCGCCCACAGTGTACAGATAAATAATGAGGTATTTAACAATTAGTGCAAATATATAACGTTGAATATATCACATAAACTCCGATGGAAGGAAGTTCAAATATCTGCATTGAGGTAGTGGATATTGAACACCGCTGTCTACCCGTTGAGACAATCGCCCAGTTGCCTGATAACAGCTGGAAATAAACTGTTCTGAATCTGAACGTATGCGTTTTCATGCTTTATCTTCTGCTACATTGCAGAGAAAGAATGAGACAGAGTGTGACCTGGAGCGACTGGTCGTTCAATCTGGTGGCTTCCTTGCTGAGGTTGAGTGAAGTTCAGATGTAGCCGATGGAAGCCTGGCTGGTTGTTGAGATGGTCTGGGCTACGTCCGCACCACTCTGCAATTTCTTGCGATGTGAATTGAACTGTTCCCAAAGCAAGCTGTGTTATATCCCGATACGTTGCTTCCTACGGCGCATGTGTAGTCGTTGTTGAGGGTTGTTGGAGGCCAAACCGAAATTGCTCATAGTTCTATAGAGGCTGTGGCGTTGATGTGCTTTCCAAGGCATTGCTTCGATGCGGGGGGCAAATCGCTGGTAACATTTATTCTTAGGTACTTGAAGCTTTTGACAGCCTATACGTCGGCTACGTCAACGTGGACTGGGGTGTGGACCGCTTTTCTTCCTACAATCATTCACGATCTACTTTGTCTTCCAGACATTGAGAGAGATGTTGCTGCCTTGGCACCAAATTACAAGATTCTAAATCTTCTATTTGTATTTCGGCCCGTCACCATACGATAGCCGACCAACTAGTGTAGTATCGTATGCAACCAGGCAGATTGATATGGATTGGTATTTGGCTCCACAGCCGTGAGTATATAAGGAGCATAGACGAAGGGAGAGAACGAATCCTGGTGGGGCACCAATATTGAGAATTATATTGGATGACGATTTGTCACGTAGTCTCACTAAATGTATTTTCTGGGTTAGGAAGTTGAGGATCCATTTGTGGAAGGGAGTGGTGAGGTCAGAGATAAGCGTTGATAAGACCGGGAACACGACAAGAAGAGTCGCATCCCCCGAAGATAGAGACTAATATCCTGATCTCTCCCCCCCCCCCCCCCCCCACACACACACACGCACACACACAGCCTAATAAACCAAAAGAATTATTAAAACACACACAAGAAGACTAAAGAAAAACATTAAAACAGACGGACTGCCGATGAGCCGCAGCTGCCAGGCAGCGCCGCCACTTCAGGACGAACTGCCAGAAATGCAAAAGGTTTTTGATTTGTTGGGGAATCGAATGCGGGATAGAAAAATACAACAAACTATTTTTCTTGTCAAAATCACAACTTCCATTTTATCACGATCAAATAAAAGGAGTGATCAGATAATCAAATACATTTCTCCATGGCGAAATTTAAGTTTTTGTTTCAAAGACGGCCACCGTCACCTGGTAATATCGTCGACGGCGGACCTCAATGTTGTGATAACAATGTAACCTTACATTCACTCAGCACATTTCTCACACGTATTTCACGATTATACTTGCATAATTGTTCAAAGGCCTCCATCACGATTTGTTGTACAGCAATTATTTGATTTCTGTTAAGAAAACACACCTGGCAGTTGTTACTGTATTATAACAAAGTGGGAAGATACCGAGGATAGTTTAAGCATAAAAATAACCTGGTAATAAAAATAAACTATAGTATAATATTTTCTGAAACCCGCAGCTTTTACCTCTGAAATTAATCTGCAGCTATATCACTGTGATAAAAAACAACTCTTAATGCATACTGACCACTGTCCTGATCATTCTAATTATTCTCACAGTTGAATCACGCCAGCGCAGTCATTGTTGCTCCAGAGGAAATATGAAAGATAACCAAAAATCCCTAATAGCGTTGGTTACTGTATTAGCCCCATTACGTGCATTTCGTGTATGCCCGATTTCGTGCATAAATTATGGATGATAGGCACGAGTTAGAGACTGTATCCTGATTATTATTCATTCCATAGATTTAATTCAAAAACTGTGGATAAATGAGCAATGGAAATAATGCAACATGTGGAAGAAAGACAATTTACAAGATACGTTTTAATGCAATTCCCTTTATTCTTTGCGGCTAATATATGGACAATCTTCATACTGTCCACGGGAAAGTGTGGGCTCTCCATATGCATCACCCGATATCTAGTATGGATGGCGGCAGCTAATCTATCGCATCTGATATTTGGTCCAATACTTTTTGAGATTAATGATGCGTTTTTTCCACTTTCAGTCCTAGATTACACTGCAATCTGCCGTCTCAATCTGACCTTGATTTATATTGCTATTGATTGCTCCGTTTGGTTGACTGTGGCCTTTACCTTTGATCGATTTTTTGCTATTTGTTGTCAATCGTTAAAAACTAGGTACTGCACTAAAAAAAATCAACAACGGTTATATCGATCGTTTGTATATTATGCATTTTTGAAAATGTGCCAGTTTTCTTCTTACTTGAACCACGTGAAGTAATTGACAATGTGCCCTGGTACTGCACTATAAAATCAAGCTTCTATACTTTACCTATCTGGTCTGCATGGTCCTGGTTAGAGATCATTTTAACACCATTTCTACCATTTGTGTTGATCTTCCTGTTCAACGCCTTAACAATAAGTCATATTATACGGGCGAACAGAATCAGAAACAAATTACGAGGAAACGAAAGTGAGAAGAGCCGGAGTGATCAAAAAATTGAGAACCGACGGAAATCGATCATTTTACTACTCGCGATATCTGGTAGTTTCCTTCTATTGTGGACGGTAAATTTTGCTTGCTTTGTTGCTCTACTTTTTACCGATAATCAACTGATGAAATCTGATTACAGAGACCCATTCGCCGTTGCGGAAGAAACTGGATTCCAGTTAAGAGTGTTAAGCACTTGTACAAACACGTTCATTTATGCTGCGTCCCAACGAAACTTCAGAGATGAAATGAAGAAAATTATTAAACGGCCTCTTATTTTACTTTCTAAATTATTGAAGTAAAAGACACAGCTTGATAAACTCAGCGGACATATGCACATTCAACTGGAATTTTAACTTACGATGCACATACTAAAATGTGCAATGGGTAATATATTAGCGTGTTTCCTGTTTACAATGCTGCCATACATATTCTTATCTTGAAAACGCATATCCAAATCGCAGGCACTATTTCGCGGTTTGTTTCACTTGAAATAAATATTTCACAAAATGTTTGCTTATTTTAACACAAAGTCTTTTCACGCCAACTTAAGATGTGTTAGTGCGTGTGTGTGTGAGTGGGGAAGCGAGGGTTGGGAAGGGGACGTGTTCGTCCAATTTTCAATGGGAACACTGTTTTTTGAGAGAAAATGGAAACCACTGAGCATACCCGGATGTCATGCAATAACCGGGGAGAGTGCATCAGAGAAAGCGTTGCAGGTCAATTAAATCTCATTGGAACATCTGCATATTTGCAGATCCATAGTGGACTGAATAACCGAATCTACTAAGCGGAGACAGCTCATGGTAAAATAAGGAGCAGGGGAGACTCACGGATGGACGTGGTATTGGTATCGGATGTTGAGGGAGCGTTAGATTTGCGCGTCACGGCTCATCTGATTGGAGATAGATGCAGGTGGAGATGAATATCAAAAAGGGTACGAGCAAAGGTAATTAATGGTGTATGGCGAAATGTAAACATAATATGCCCGCAGTACGTTCAAATTGAAAGGGAACTCCTGACATCTTTGGAAAGCCTGGCAACACCTGTCGATATTTTAAGGGTATAGAGAAAGAAATGGGACGTGGATATTTGCATAGCCTGGCTCGTTCCAATATGACGATGTGACATTGAGTAGTTTGCGCAGAGTGGGTGAGCTGAGTATCGGCGGAAGAGAGTTGCAGCCTCGCCGAGCTCTTGACCCAAGTTTGACATTCACCACTGATGACATCTGTCTGGAATTTGCACATCCTCCATATGACTGCAGTTTACACTGGATGCTCCGACTTCTTCCCACATCACAAAGACTTTCAAGTTGGTAGGTTAATTGGCATCTGTAAGTTGCCTCTTGTTTGTACCACCTGGATGGACAAAGTGGGACAACACAGACCAAGTTTGCCAGGGTGATCGGTAGTTGGTGTGGAAACGGTGGGTGTCGTCATACTGTGAAAAATATTATGCAGATGATCGTCGTCAGATCAAATGTGTCAGCGCGTAATTACTTGGGAGAATATCTAGAAAGCTAAGATGTACGTTCAACATTACTGTGGAAATCGATGTGAAACAATCCTCTTACCTGGGATAGATGGGGTGGGGATGAAAAAACCAGAAGATCAATTGTCGTGTACGTTGAAAATCCATCAGGGAAGGTGGTGCTATATCTGGATTCCTTTGAACACGGGCTTACAATTAATCCAATACGTTCACAAATACGAAGCGACAAGAAACTGCAGATATTGTACACACAAAGTTGTACAGTCCCTTTGGAGAACATGGTTCATTAACTCTTCTGGTCAGGGAATTATTCACACTGATTGTACTTGTTCCTGTGTAGAAAGGTGGAAGAGAGTTGCGATTGGGACAACGTATGGTTAGTAGGCGGATAGATGAAGGGGGTTGATCGGCGGATGGTTTCAGGTGGATAGAGGGAAGGGAGGCACGAGTGCGAATGCAGTTGGGGCGAATTTCAGGGTGGGTGGGGTGTAGCTAGTGGGGTAGAAGGGAGAATAGTTGTTTCCGTAATTTATATTGAAATATTGAAGGGTTCAGTGTTCATACCGTTAATTTGTTTTAACATTCAAGCAGAATATGAGACGATGTTCGAACATGTACTTATGGTCTTATTCTGATAATGTATGAGGCCAAAAACACGAATGCATGTGGGAATCGGAAATCGAGCTATAATGTTCAGTAACCGGAATATTGTGTACCACCTCCCCGAACGGGAGCAAGTATTCGGTGAGATGGTCGCCCCAGCAACGCTTGGGCTCGCCGAAATAAAGTAGTCCACATCGGGTGCAAAGTCAGCAGTTGTCGTTAGTGGAGGTGTATGCGAAACGCTCTCTCACGTAGACGGACTACTGGTGTCATTGGACGGATGTAAGGCATGAGGTATAATGACGGGTGTTACATCTCCTGTGTTGCAGGAGATGGGACCTGGGGAGAGGGTGGTTTGGCTGCAACCGGATAAGGGAGAGCGGTCTTCATGGAAGCCGAGAGGCAGTGGGGGTGGGAAGATGTGTGGGGTAGATATGGAGAATAATGTGTTGGATAAGGAGGCAGGTGGGTGAAATGTAAGTCCTGGGGAATCATTTTGTAGTTCCGTGCGGAGGCAAGTGGAGCTCGAGCAGAACTGCAAGATGCAGAGGAGATGTGGGTGAGGGCGTACCCATCATAGCAGCGGGGAAAATACGTTTACTCAAGAAAGACGACGTCCATCATAATCACAACGTTTCCTTTCTCCTTGATGCAAACATTATTTTACAGATTTCTGAACGTATGCTAACTTTTTCTTACAATGATCCTTCTCTTGGAAATATATTGAATTTTGAACAATCATTTCGATTATTAATACCTTTATACGAAATATCAATCATCGTCTGCAAGAAACGCATGTGGCATTTCTCTTAAAATATCTTCTTGCATTGCCCCATAGTAATAATCATATTTTTGTATAATAATACATGAAGCGAATGGTGTGTGTTATTGAAATAGATATTCTATATTTTAATTTGTACAGTTTACTTTTAGAGAAACAGGGCGGAAACGGGCCCCTCGGCCGGCCGGGTCCGTGCCGACTTGCGATCCGCGCACATGAACACTAGCCAACACCGACAAGGAACAATAAAAAAAAAAACATTTTCCAAGCCAATTTACCTATAAACCTGTACGTCTTTGGAGTGTGGGAGGAAACCCGAAGAAATCTGAGAAAACCCACGCAGGTCACGGAGAGAACGTACAGACTCCATACAAACAGCGCACGTATTCGGGATCGAACCCGGATTCCCGACGCTGCAGTTTGCTGTAAGGCAGGAACTCTGCCGCTGACCAACCGTGACAGCCCAAACGTTTATTCCAACCTTTCAATCAAGACTGATTCATGTAAATACTTGTAAACTTTTGTGAGATAAAATAACTACCGCCATAACCACATGAAACGGACCTTCGCAGTTATTGTAATGAAAAGATAGATCATTGTACATTAGAGCGAACAGAAACTTCTGAATAAATAAGATGTTCACGGAGAATAAAACAGAGGATAGCATATACGACAATGCGCCATTTGAATACACTTTACTTTCTACTGTTCTGTTTGTTCCCTGCAATATTCCGACAACCAGACACCTTCCGGTCAACAGTAGAATCAGCAGAGGCAGTAACGTAAAACTCGCAGTCAAATAAAATATAGCCCGCAACAATAGACATTGGGCCCACGCCATCTTCCGCCCACGACACCCCCCACTCCCACCGGGCCCACGCCTTTCTTCCCCCACCCCCACCCGCCGCGGACCCTCGCCCGTCCCGCGCCGCGGACCCTCGCCTCTCCCCCCCGCCTCCGCGGGCCTCCCAACGTTGCGTGGGAGAAAGGAGAAAGAGGGTGGGGTGGGGGGGATTGTGAGAGGGGGGGAGGTGAGGGGGGGGGGAGAAAGGGTAAGGAGGGGAGAGGAGAGAGAGATTGGGGAGGGAGGGAGAGGTGGAAGGGAAATGGATGTGGGGATTATCTTGAGTGAGATTGCTAAATTAAAGTAGGTTTTAGAGCTATTATATATTCTCCTCCATATGAATAATATTAAACAATATCAAATAATATCAAACATTTGGAACAGATTTCTTTTCCTTGATGACAAAACTAAAAAATATGAATTCCATGGTTTGTGACAGAAATATACATTTTAATTGAATCATTCTGTACAGATGTAACATTACCATTTCGAGATCGGGGGGGGGGGGGGGGGTAATATGCGTCAAGCCGATAGAGTAATGCTTAAAGAGTTAAAGTGTAGCCGAATCGATAAAGAGCTGAGAAGAGGAATCAGAGCTGCCAAGAGAAGGTACTCTGAGGTGCATGTTCTCAGCCAGTGACTCTTCTTCAGTTTGGAAGGGCATGCAAGAAATTACCAGCTATAAGAGGGAAGTCCCCCGCTCTTTGGACAATCGACAGCTCACCAACCACCTGAATTAGTTTTACTGCAGGTTTGAAAATCAGAAACGTAACGCTGGTATCGCCTCCCCAACAAATGCATCCAGACCCCAGTCTGCAAAGAATGGACCCTGCACCTTCTCGTTCCTATTCACCACTCACGCATACTTAAAGCAAGAATCCAGTATGAAAAGACTGGACCCTTTCCCAACCCAACCACCACTTCACATCCACTCACTGCCTGACCTCAGTCTGCAAAGACAGGGCCCTTCTAAACCCACCCCGCTCCAATCATCACTTCACACCTAATTACGCACACCTTCCTTGCTGAAGAACATCACTTAATCAACAATAAAAATAGAAGAGGTGGAGAGGCTTTTCAGAAGACAAAAACGCCGGAAATCACACAGACATTTTTAACCAGCCCTGCAAACAAGTACTGTCCTTGCCTGCTACAAAATCTCCACTTTTGTCCCTGTACACAAAAAGGCAAGGATTAGTTCTCTTAATGACTACAGGCCTGTCGCACTGACCTCTGTAGTCAAGAAGATCCTCGAAAGGCTTGTGCTGGCCAAGCTGAAAGATATCACAATCCCCCTGCTGGACTCTCTGCAGTTTGCATATCGGGCCAATTGATCTGTGGATGACGCAGTCTATCTGGGCCTGCACTTCATCCTCCAGCGCCTAGAACGCCAGGGGACCTGTGCGAGGATTGTATTTGTTGATATTAGCTCTGCATTGTGCCAGAGCTACTACACTCGAATTTTTCAGAGTTGACTGCGCCTGAACCCCCCTGTCGGTGGATCATCAACCTCCTGACAGACAGGAAGCAGGATGTGAGGCTGGGAAAATACATATCGGACCAGCAAGCGCTCAGCATAGGAGCAGCGCAAGACTGCGTACTCTCCCCTCTCCTCTACTCCCTGTACACCAATGACTGCACCTCCACAGACACGTTCGTCAAGCTTCCCAAGTTTGCGGACGACACAACCCTGATTGGACTGTTCCAGGATGGGTATGAATCTGCCTAGAGGCAGGAAGTGTCACAGCTGGCGTCCTGGTGCCATCGCAACAACCTGGAGCACAATGCTCTTAACGCAGTGGAGTTGATTGTACTTTAGGAGAGCTCCCCCTCCCCTCATCCCACTCACCACCAACAACACCACAATCACATCTGTAGAGTCATTTTGGTTCCTGGGAACCAGCATCTCCAATGACCTTAAGTGGGGGCTACTTTTGGTACCACAGTCAAAAAGGCACATCAGAGGATGTACTTCCTACGAGAGCGGAGGACGCACAATCTGCCACAGTGGGTCAGGCAGCATCTCTAGAAAAATTGAGAGTTATAGAGTGACACGGTGTGGAAGCAGGCCCAATTGGCCCAACTTTCCCACACCGGCTCATATTGTCACAGCTCCACTAATTCCACTTGCCTGCGTTTGGTCCTTATCCCTCCAAACCTGTCCTATCCATGTACTTGCAGAGGAGCTTAACCATTTTTTGCCCGTTTCGAGAGAGGTCCGAAAGAAAGAATCTCTTTCGAACTGGACCCTGCTGACCAGCCACTTACCTCCAGTAGAGGAGGTAAAGCGGGCCCTGAGAATTGTTAATGCTAGTAAGGCTGCTGGCCCGGACGAGATCCCAGGCAGGGTGCTCCGGGACTGTGTTCACCAGCTCGCTGGGGTATTCGCAGGCATTTTTATCCTTTCCTTAGCACACTCCTCCGTGCCAACGTCCCTGAAAACCACCACTATCATCCCGGTGCCCAAGCAGACAAACATCAACTCCCACAATGACTACAGGACCGTTGCTCTTACGTCTGCAGTCTCCAAGTGCCTTGAAAGGCAGGTCCTAGGTCACCTTAAATTATCTCTCCCCCCTTACTCGACCCACACCAGTATGCATATAGGGCTAATAGATCAACAGAGGATGCCATAAACACTGTCCTCCATGCTGCACTACAACACCTGGAGGAGAAAGGGTCATATGTCAGGATGCTTTTTGTTGATTACAGCTCAGCTTTTAATACAATCATACCCTGCAAGCTGATCACAAAAATGCTAGACCTTGGCCTCAGCAGTCAACTGTGTCGGCGGATATTGGACTTTCTCAGTGAACGCCCACAGACGGTGAGACTTGGAACCTACACCTCGACATCCCTGACCGTCAGCCCAGGAGCACCGCAGGGCTGTGTGCTCAGTGCGCTCCTCTACGCCCTATACACACATGACTGCTTGCCCAATCACCCCGCAAATCGGATCATAAAATTTGCGGACGATCCAACTGTGGTGGGGCTCATCTCAAATGGGAACGAGGTCGCCTATAGAGAGGAGGTGCACAGACTTTCTGAGTGGTGTGCTCACAACAATCTCGCTCTGAACACTAAAAAGACAAAGGAGATCATCACTGATTTCAGGCGACAGAGCGGAGCTCAGGCCACTGGAGATGGGGGGGGTGGCGGGGTGGAGGGTGCCTAGTTTTAAATTTCTGGGGATCAAAATCAGCGAGGATTTTAAATGGTCTGGGAACTCTGCTGTAGTTGTAAAAAAAGCCGCAACAGAGACTTTACTTCCTCAGAACACTGAGGAAGGCCCATCTGTCTGCTAAACTGTTGGAGTCTTTCTACCGCTGTTCGGTAGAACGCATACTGACTTACTGCATAACTTCCTGGTTTGGGAACTGTTCAGCAGCTGACAGAGCAGCTCTCCAGAGGGTGACAAAAACTGTCCAGCATATCATTGGTCTCCCCCTGCCCCCTCTGGAGGACATTTACCACTCCAGATGCCGCAACAGGACCTGCAATATCGTGAAAGACATTACACATCCTTGTCACCACCTTTTCACACTGCTGCCCTCAGGAAAAAAGGTACAAGTCGTTAAAGGCACGCACTGCCAGACTCAAGAACAGCTTTTACCCATCAGCAATCTTGGAATTGAACTCTGTCTCGGGAGCGGGTTATGGGGAAGCAAGGGTGGGGGGGGGGGGGGGGGGGGGGTGGGAGACAGTGTTAATTAATGTAAATGTGAATTCAGGGATGGGTTTGGGGAGGGAGGGAGTATACAATGTATGAGTATGTGAATGTTTGTTCTTTTAAATGGAGAGACACAGTAATCTCGTTGTATGTGACACATGCAATGAGAATAAAGCATTCTAATCCAATCTAACTGTTCCTTAAATGACGGCGTAGTCCCAACCTGAACTACCTTCTCTGGCAGCTCGTTTCACACACCCACCACCCTTTGTGTGAAAAGGGTACCCTTCGAATTCCTATTACATCTTTTCCCCTTCACCTTGAACCTATGTTATCTAGTCCTCGATTCCACTACTCCGGGCGAAAGTATGTGCATCTACCCGAGCTATTCCTCTAATGATTTTGTACACCTCTATAAGATTTCCCCTCATTCTCCTGCGCTCCATGGAATGGAGTCCCAACCTAAAAATCTCCCAATAACACACCCTCCAGTTCTGGCCATATGATTTTAAATCTTCTTTGTACTCCTTCCAGTTTGACATTTTATTGAAAACATGGTGCCCAGAGCTGAACACAATATTCTAAATGCGGTCTTCTGAACGTTTGATACAACTACAACATGACCTCCCAATCTCTTTACTCAATACTCTGACTGATGAAGAGAGGCCCGTGACCGTTGGTGCGAGTGGAGGAGGGTCAGGAGCTTACCTAAATCCGGAACATTCCATACTGACGAGGGAGGTTTCTGGTGGAAGCCGCTGATTGGTGGAAGCAGACTAGAGGAAGCAGCTGATTGGGTGGAACCTCTGGTTAGTATTCCTGCTTTCTGACTAAAGGGTGCAGGGGGTGAGTAAAGGTACAGGGGGTGAGTAAAGGTACAGGGGGTGAGTAAAGGTACAGGGGGTGAGTAAAGGTACAGGGGGTGAGTAAAGGTGCAGGGGGTGAGTAAAGGCGCAGGGGGTGAGTAAAGGTGCAGGGGGTGAGTAAAGGTGCAGGGGGTGAGTAAAGGTGCAGGGGGTGAGTAAAGGTGCAGTGCTTTTGCATTGTATAATAAGGTGTAGGTTAAAGGTGTAGGTGTAGGTTAAAGGTCAAGTGTGAGCAGTGTTTGAGTTGGATACCTGCGGATTTTCTCACAGCAGTTTCCATTATATTATATTATATTATACTGGTATCAGATCCAGGGTAAGGCGAGAGAATGTCAGCCAGAGCAGTGAACTGTACAGCATGTCAGATGTGGGAGGTCATGGTGTCGGATGGCCCTCTTGACGTCCACATCTGCATGAGGTGCAGAGAGATGGGGCTCCTAAGGGACCGTATTAGGACCCTGGAGCAGCAGCTCGATGACCTCTGCCTGATCAGGGAGAGTGAAAAGGTGATAGAGGAGAGTTATAGGGAGGTGGTTACTCCAAAACCACAGGAGAGAGACATGTGGGTCACGCTAAGGAAGGGCAAGGGGCAGAGGCATGAACGAGTACGTACTCCAATGTCAGTACACCTGGCAAATAAGTACTCCTGTTTGAGTACGGATGGGGGTGACAGCCTTCCCGGGGGTAGCGACAGTGGACGGGCCTTCAGCACAGTGACCAGCCCTGTTGCTCCGAAAGGTAGGGAAAAGAAGAGGACAATAGTAATTGGGGACTCTATTGTTAGGGGGTCAGATAGGCGATTCTGTGGACGCAGTCGGGATACCAGGATGGTCGTCTGCCTCCCGGGTGCCAAGGTCTTGGACGTGTCTAGACGTGTCCAAGATATCCTCAAATCAGAGGGAGAGGAGCCTGAGGTCGTGGTACATATAGGTACCAATGACATAGGTAAAAAAGGGAAGAGGCCCTGAAGGGAGGATTTGATGACTTGGGAGGAGAGTTGAGGAAAAGGACCAAAAAGGTAACAATCTCAGGATTACTGTCTGTGCCACGTGATAGTGAGGGTAGAAATGGAGCAAGGTGGCGGATACATGCTTGGCTGAAAGACTGGTGCAGAGGGCAGGGATTCAAGTTTCTGGATCATTGGGACTTCTTTTGGGGTAGGTGGGACCTGTAAAGACAGGATAGATTGCACTTGAACCCGAGAGGGACCAATATCCTGGCGGGGAAATTTGCAAAGGCCACTGGGGAGACTTTAAACTAGAATGGTTGGGGCGAGGGATGCAAATAGCAAAAGCTAGTAGACAGAATGGGAGGCAGGAAGCAGAAAAGGGAAGCACTCGGACACAAGAGGAGAAAGAAAAAAAGGAAATAAACAGAGAATAAGGGATGGGGGGTTTCTGAAATGTGCATATTTTAATGCTAGGAGCATTGTAATAAAGGTGGATGAGCTTAGAGTCTGGATAGACACCTGGAAGTATGATGTTGTGGCGATCAGTGAAACATCGTTGCAGGAGGGCTGTGATTGGAACCTAAATATTCCAGGATTTCGTTGCTTCAGGTGTGATAGAATTGGAGGGGCAAGAGGTGGATGTGTTGCATTGCTAGTCATGGAAGATATTACAGCAGTGCTTTGGCAGGATAGATTGGAGGGCTCATCTAGGGAGGCTATTTGGGTGGAACTGAGAAGTGGGAAAGGTGTAGCAACACTTATAGGGGTATATTATAGACCGCCAAATGGGGAACAAGAATTGGAAGAGCAAATATGTAAAGAGATAGCAGATATTAGTAGTAAGCACAAGGTAGTGATTGTGGGAGATTTCAACTTTCCACACATAGACTGGGAAACACATTCTGTAAATTGGCTGGATGGTTTGGAGTTTGTAAAATGTGTGCAGGATAGTTTTTTGCAGCAATACATAGAGGTGCCTACTAGAGGAGGGGCAGTGCTGGACCTCCTGTTAGGAAATGAGACGGGACAGGTGGCGGAGGTATGCGTTGGGGAGCACTTCGGTTCCAGTGATCACAATACCATTAGTTTCAATATAATTATGGAGAAGGACAGAAGTGGGCCTAGGGTTGAGATTTTTGATTGGAGAAAAGCAAACTTTAATGAGATGCGAGATGATTTTAAAGGAGTGAACTGGGACATTTTGTTTTATGGGAAAGATGTAGAGGAGAAATGGAGAACATTTAAAGGGGAAATTTTAAGAGTACAGAATCTTTATGTTCCTGTTCGGTTGAAAGGAACCAGTAAAAATTGGAAAGAGCCCTGGTTTTCAAGGGAAATTGGACATCTTGTTCGGAAAAAGAGGGAGATTTACAATAATCATAGGCAGCATGAAGTAAATGAGGTGCTTGAGGAATATAAGGAATGTAAAAAGAACCTTAAGAAAGAAATTAGAAAAGCTAAAAGAAGATATGAGGTTGCTTTGGCAAGTAAGGTGAAAGTAAACCAAAGGGTTTCTACAGCTATATTAATAGCAAAAGGATAACAAGGGATAAAATTGGTCCATTGGAGAGACCGAGTGGACAGCTATCTGCAGAGCCAAAAGAGATGGGGGAGATATTGAACAATTTATTTTCTTCGGTATTTACCAAGGAGAAGGATATTGAATTATGTGAGGTAAGGGAAACTAGTAGAGTAGCTATGGATACTATGAGTTTCAAAGTGAAAGAAGTACTGACACTTTTAAAAAATATAAAAGTGGATAAGTCTCCAGGTGCTGACAGGATATTTCCTAGGACATTGAGGGAAGTTAGTGTAGAAATAGCCGGGGCTATGACAGAAATATTTCAAATGTCATTAGAAACCGGAATAGTCCCCGAGGATTGGCGTACTGCGCATGTTGTTCCATTGTTTAAAAAGGGTTCTAAAAGTAAACCTAGCAATTATAGACCGGTTAGTTTGACTTCAGTGGTGGGCAAATTAATGGAAAAGATACTTAGAGATAATATATATAAGTATCTGGATAAAGAGCGTCTAATTAGGAACAGTCAACATGGATTTATGCCTGGAAGGTCATGTTTGATTAATCTTCTTGAATTTTTTGAAGAGGTTACTAGGGAAATTGACGAGGGTAAAGCAGTGGATGTTGTCGATATGGACTTCAGTAAGGCCTTTGACAAGGTTCCTCATGGACGGTTGGTTAAGAAGTTTCAACTGTTGGGTATAAATGCAGGAATAGCAAGTTGGATTCAACAGTGGCTGAATGGGAGAAGCCAGAGGGTAATGGTGGATGGCTGTTTGTCGGGTTGGAGGCAGGTAACTAGTGGGGTGCCTCAGGGATCTGTGTTGGGTCCTTTATTGTTTGTCATGTACATCAATCATCTGGATGAAGGGGTGGTAAATTGGATTAGTAAGTATGCAGGTGATACCAAGATAGGGGGTGTTGTGGATAATGAAGAAGATTTCCAAAGTCTACAGAGTGATTTAGGCCAGTTGGAAAAATGGGCTGAAAGATGGCAGATGGAGTTTAATGCTGATAAATGTGAGGTGCTACACCTTGGCAGGTCAAATCAAAATAGGACGTACATGGTAGACGGTAGGGAATTGAAGCATACAGTTGAACAGAGGGATCTTGCAATAACCGTGCATAGTTCCTTGAAGGTGGAATCCCATATAGATAGGGTGGTAAAGAAAGCTTTTGGAATGCTAGCCTTTATAAATCAGAGCATTGAGTATAGAAGCTGGGAGGTAATGTTAAAATTGTACAAGGCATTGGTGAGACCAAATCTGGAGTATGGTGTACAATTTTGGTCTCCCAATTATAGGAAGGATGTCAACAAAATAGAGAGGGTGCAGAGGAGATTTACTAGAATGTTGCCGGGGTTTCAACAGCTAAGTTACAAAGATAGGTTGAATAAGTTAGGTCGTTATTCTCTGGAGCGCAGAAGGTTAAGGGGGGACTTGATAGAGGTCTTTGAAATGATGAGAGGGATAGAGAAAGTTGAAGTGGACAAGCTTTTCCCTATGAGACTAGGGAAAATTCAAACAAGAGGACATGACTTTAGAATTAAGGGACAGAGGTTTAGGGGTAACATGAGGGGGAACTTCTTTACTCAGAGAGTGGTAGCGGTGTGGAATGAGCTTCCAGTGGAAGTGGTGGCGGCAGGTTCGATGGTAACATTTAAAAATAAATTGGATAGGCATATGGATGAGAAGGGTGTGGAGTGTTATGGTATGAGTGCAGGCAGGTGGGACTAAGGGAAAAAAACAGTTGTTCGGCATGGACTTGAAGGGCCGAGATGGCCTGTTTCCGTGCTGTAATTGTTATATGGTTATATGGTTATATGAAGGCCAAAGTGCCGAAATGCTTTTTGACCACCTGCTGTACCTGCGACTCAACCTTCAAGGAACCATGCAACCATCAACCATTCCTCTGCCCACCTGGCTGATTGATCCAGATCCTGCTGCAATCTTTCACAAACACATCCACTATCTGCAAAACCACTCACTTTTGTATCATCAGTAAACTTGCTAATCTTTCCCTATTCTATAATGTTACGCAGAGTGCTGCAGTAACTCAGCGGGTCAGGCTGAATATAGAAGTTGGGAGGTCGTGTTGCATTTCCATAAGAATTTGGTGAGGCCGCATTCAGATATTGTGTTCAGTTCTGGGCACCATGTTATAGGAAAGATGTCATCAAACTGGAAAGTGTACAGTGAAGATTTACGAGGACGTTGCCATGACCAGAGGGACTGAGCTATAGGGAGAGGTTGAGTAGGCTGGGACTCTATTTCATGGAGCACGGGAAGATGAGGGATGATCTAATAGAGGTGTATAACATCATGATTTGTATAGATCAGGTTGAGGCCATACCTCTATTTCATGGAGCACAGGAGGACGATGGATGATCTAATAGAGGTGTATAAAATTATGATTTGAATAGATCAGTCCGGTCCATACACTCGTCTCCCCACTACCATCAGGTATAAGGTACAGGAGGTTGGAGACGGCAACGACCAGGTTCAGGAACAACATCTTCCCCACAGCCATCAGGCTATTAAACTCGGCTCGGACAAAACTCTGAACATTAATAGCCGATACTCTGTTTACTTGCACTTTATCAGTTTAATTATTCATGTGTGTATAAATTTATGCAATTGTATATGGACACACTGATCTGTTCAGTATTCGTGCCTAATATGTTGTGGTGTGCTATAGCAAAGCAAGAATTTTATTGTCCTATCAGGGACACATGAAAATAAAACTCCCTTGAAATCTCTTGAGTCTTTTGCCCAGAGTATGTGAATCGAGGATCAGAGGGCATAAGTTTAAGATGAAGGGGAAAAGATTTAATATGAATCTGAGGGGTATATTTTTCACACAAATGGTGGTAAGTGTATGGAGCAAGCTGCCAGAGGAGGTAATTGAGGCAGGGACTACCGCAACATTTAAGAAACAGTTAGACAGGGACATGGATGGGACAGGTTTGGAGGGATATGGATCAAACTTGGGCAGGTGGGACTAGTGTGGATGGGACATGCTGGGCCGAAGAGTCTGTTTTCACACTGTATCACTATATATGACTATATATCTTTCCCTCTCAAACCCATTCTCCTGCCTTCTCCCCATTACCTCTAACACACGTATCAATCACGAATCTATCAATCTCCTCCTGAAGAATGACTACTGGCGTCGACAGCTGTCTTTGGCAATGCATTCCACTGTTCACCACCCTCTGACAATAAATTCCTGCTCATATCCTTCCTAAAGGAACGTCTTTTAATTCTGAGGCTGTGGCCACTGGTCCTTGACTCTCCCACTCGTGGAAACATCCTCTCCACATCCACTCCATTCTAGGCTTTTACCAGCCTGGGACAAACTGCAACCGCTTCACACCATGTCGCAAAGTTCGTGTCGTGTCCTGCATCACCCAAGGCAGCAGAGACGTTGTAGTAGAGGGCCAGCACCGTCACAAAGTAGCTCACGATGGTTTGGGGAACATTCAGGAATGTTTATGCATGTCATATCATTCATATAACTGAAGAAGGGTCTTCACCCGAAATATAATCTATACCGTTTCTCCAGAGATGCCGCCTGACCCACTGAGTTACTCCAGCACTTTGTGTCTATTTTATCTTCACCCATCTGCCAAAGACCACCCTTTCCCTCCTTTCCTATGTTCCTTTCCACCCATAAACCTCTCGCTGTCTCTACATTTCACTCCTCTTTCAAAACTGCTCTACTTATCTACATGCATTTTTCTTCTTGACATTTTAGTCATAGTGGTGCAGTGTGGAAACAGGCCCTTCAGCCTAACTTGCCCACACCGACCAACATCTACACTAGTCCCACTCACATTTGGCCCATATCCATCTACACCTGTCCCATCCATGTACGTGTCCAAATGTCTCCTAATCATTAGGATCGTCCCAGCCTCAACTATCTCATCTGGCAGCTCGTTCCATACACACACCACACTTTGTGTAAAAAAGCTACCTCTAAGATTCCTGTGCATTTTTGAAATATTGGTCATAAATTTGCTGCGAAAATGCTGCTAAATATTGGTCAGGGTGCATCAGAGTGTATCTAACTCTCCTGAGGTTCCAGGGCCCTGAAGCGGATCCTGGAGCCTGGCTGGCATCGAGGGACTGAACGCTTCGCGCTCGTGATGTGCGCAGCGCGCACATTATTTCACATTATTTTTTTTGTAATCCTGTCATGCCACCCCTCCATTTTGTAAAGCTTCGTACGGGCCTGTTTACACAACCTATTCTTTGCTTCATACTAGTTTAGGAGTCGCAGGTTGTTAAACTATACAATTGCCACCTTCATTCAGATAGTAAAGTGAAGATCATTCAGATAGTAAGGGGTAAATTCAGCTTTTATATGTGGGGAAGGGGGGGGGGGCAGGGTAAGGGGGAACTGTTTCCCAGTCGCTTCCTGGCGGGGACGTGACTATTTCTCTGAGTCGCGTCCTCGCCCCCCTCCACGCGGCATACCCTCTGGATCGGAGTGGCCTTTTCTGCCAGGGTGCGGGAACCGGACCAGAGGTGCAACAGCGGCGGCGCAGCGCTGAATTCACTGCAGAGCGGGCGATATCTACCTGGATCGCCGTTGGAGCTCCGGAGCGTTGGGCCGCTGCTCCAACACCATGGACCTGTGCGTCGAGAAGCTCCCAACGCGGGCAGCGATGAACGACACCACGGAGTACTGGGGCCCTTTGTCGAGGGCCGCCAGCGGGAGTCTCCGCCCGGCGCGGCCTGGGGACGTCGGGAGCTGCGGACTCTGGTAGGAAGCGACCGTTTTAGAGGTCTAAGCCGCTGAGGTTGGCCTCCAGTCCCGAGGTCGGACTTACATCATCGCGGCGGGCGGGCCTGAGCGGCGTGCTGCCCGTAGCGGCGACTGCGGAGGGCTGCGGAGGCCCCGACCACGGGTGAACATCGAGGAACAGACTGCCTTTGGTGCCTTCCCTCACAGTGGCAATTTTTGGATTCTGTTGTGTGGGGAAGTTTTATGTTTAAATCTATCGTGTGTTGTGTTCTTTAATGTATTGTATGGTTGTATGGTGATTCATTTCACTCTGGCACATGTTACAAATAAATGTATCTTATATCTTGTATCTTGCATCAAGTGACAAATGTGCTGATCTGAACGGGAAACAGTAAATGCTGGAGAACCAATATCTGCGGGACGAGCAACAGTCAACGTTCGGGTGGAGAAATAGACAGGGGGTTTGCTTCCACGTTTTTCTTTTATTCCATCACAGTAATTTGCACTTTTCTTACCGGCAACTGTGCAAACATTTAATGATGTTATTGCAGGGTAACAAATGTTTATTTTCCTACTTTGGATCATATCAAGGTATGGAGTGCATTTAGAAGTCATGGAATGAATAAGGATTTTAGTGGTCAAAAAAAGGAGATTATGGTTATATGGTTATATGGTCAAAAAAGGAGATTGCTTAGCCAGATTGCGGTGCATATATGAAAGTCCTTGCCACAATTGGCTGTAGAGGTCAGAACAAACGGTACTTTATAAACCGATAACCGATACATATGCCCTTGATCAGCAAGGACGTCCAAAGCTACCAAGAGAATGAAGGAAAATAGGGTTGAGAAATAAAGAAAATTCGCCATCATAGAGTGGCAGAGTCGACGGGTCGAATAACTTAATTGTGCTCCAATGTCTGAAAGTCATATGTTCCAAGGACCGTTAAATCTGAAGCAATGTCTCATCAGGGTTTGGCAGCACGTAATTGTGCGTGCGAACACTTCACAAATATTGCGGCATTTAGTAATATGGATGAAGGTTGTGAACAATGCCGAAATTCATTTTATTGAGGCATTTGCCAAGTTCTCACAATGTAGAGTAGGCCAGTAGTCTAATGCACAGGGAGATCAATGCAATTTTGTTATTTTTGTGATAAGGCCCCGGGGTGGCGGTGGAAGATGTATTATCTCATTAGAAAATATGCGGCCACCGTTGGACTTTAGATCGGTGATGGATTTTTGCTTGTTTCATAACATTGCTAATTCGGTACGAATGTTGGATATATGATTAGTGAGTTTGAGGATGACACGAACAACATGGATGTTGTGGACCGCGAGGAAAATTAGCTGAGCCTGCAGCTGCATATGGAACAGATAGAAACATTGAAGGAACATTACGCGTGAATTTTATCCCGAGATGTGAGAAGTGAGGAATTTTGCGAAAGCAAATACTTGTGTGTAATGAAGGAAAAAGTATTGAGGCAAAGGATGCCGAGAAATCGGAAAACCGGGACGAACTGATATAGTTATATGAAATTATAAGAGACACGTGCAGAATTGATAGGCAAAAACAAGAGGATCTGTGTTTAAGTTTGGATGATATCGTTGTTAAAAGCTTAGATCAGCTCAGTGGGAAGGAACATCATTTAAATTTTGAGTTACCCTTGGCGTCCGTCAGGTCACAAAACATTTAAAAAACAATTCCGTCTGTCTTTAATTCCGCCCGGATTATAACAAACCATATTATGCTGACATGAACAATTTTCAGTTTCTGAGGAAAGACAATGGACTTCAAACTAAGTTGTCGTCATAAATGGAATCAGTAAATTGAAACAAAAATAGTATTTCAATGACCGTACATTATTTTTCAAAAATATCACGTTGGTTTATTATTGGTTCATGGTACTAAATAAGGGAAACAAAATCCCAGGAAATTGTGGAAAGGAATACCACGACAAATCCTCTTACATGTTACAGATATATATGTGTGCCTCTCAAATTATCACTTATTTACATTTTTGGATAAAGTTCGTTTTGTGTTCACACGTTTGAATATATTAGCAATGGCAAGAAAGGGACGTGCAATTACATTTTTCAGTTCCTCTCTGAAGTGTCTCTGAGAAATTGCATAAATGAAAGTGTTTGTGCAAGTACTCAAATACCTTAGCATATAGCCACTTTTTGCAGCAATGGTGAAAGAGTCGTTGTAATCTGTTTCCAACAATTGATAATCTGTAAACTGTACACAGATGAAGCACACAAGGTGTATCATCCATAAGAAAATAAAGTTGCCAGATATTGCAAGGAGTAATATGATCGATTTCCTTCTGTTCTCAGTCTCTTGATCAGTCTGACTCGCCTTTGTATTGCTCCCTCGGAGCTTGCTCCTGACTCTGTTGGCCATGATAATACGCTTTATGGTCAAGGCATTGAGCAGAAAAATCAACACAAATGGCGCAAATGGGGTTAAGAGTGATCCAAACCATAGATACGCGACCCAGATGGGTGATGTGTAGAAACTTGATTTTACATAACAGGACCATGGTACATCATTAATCACTTCACGTGGTTCAAATATAAAGTAGATTGGAATATTTTCTAAAATACTCAACATAAACACCGCTGTTATTACTTTCAATGCAGTCTTCATGGTACAATAAGTTGAACGCAACGACTGGCAACATATAGAAACAAATCGATCGAATGTAAAAGTGACAGTCAGCCAGACGGAACAATCCAGCGAAATATAAATCAGTGCAAAATTAAGACTGCAAATGGGCGTGTAATTGAGAAATGAATGCGGAAAATATGCCTCTTTAATCTCATAGAGGATTACACTGAAAACTAGTACTATTAGATCAGCTACCGCCATTGATTTCAGATACTGGATGACACATCTAGTGAGCCCGCACTTTCCAGACGACAGGATAAGGATTGCAACCAAATTTGCTGCAACCAAAAGAAGAAAGATCAATTACGAACGAGAAATAACCCGCGAAATATATATTCATTTGCTTCAATTCGTCATTCGTGTAAGAGTTTTTCTTGCCTTTAAGACTTTGGAATAACAAACTACATTACACAGGTTTACGGTTGGACCCGTAAGGGCATGAAATGAAAGAAATGGAAGGGCAATCACTTGCTTTAAATACTACCGCCACGTCGAACGGGACCATATTCAAATAATTTTGTTACGCTAGCTTTTGTTATCTGCCGTCACAGCTTTACATTGATTGCGGATACAAAAATGTGCTCATAATCACTATTCGAAGTTCCAATTCTAAACACACGTGTGCTTCCGATACAGAGGCGAACGACAGAAAGGCCGGCACCAGTCCGCCAGCTCCCATCGGTGGTGTCTTGACGCTTTTACTTGCAGCGAATCACAGATGGTAGACATTTTCTCCAGAGCAAACCGAAACCGGGCAACACAACTCAACGGCAGAGGCACAACCTGTCGGTAAGTCAACAGCTCCAACTGTCAGGTTAGCATTTTACTGCTAAAATATTGCAGTTTGCAAACCACTAAATGCGTGGGTTCGTTGTCTACCTTGCAAGACGAAATCATTGGGAAACATACATGTAAGATCCTTGCGATAGAGCTCTGCGTGTTAATCCCCGGAATAACCCTGCTGGTCATCTGACAATACGTGTTGAAGGGCTCTCGGAACAAGTTGAATTCTGGTTTGATAATCTCGAACACTTGCAAATACGTAAACATTTAAAGAAGCAATACCATGCAATGTCTCGAGCTGTGACTGCTGTAGGTCTCATGGATCAAATGCGAACATACGATATGTCAGCTCAATAATGTAGAGGTACCGCATTGAATACACTTGTGTGTGATCAGCGACATCATGAGTAAAGGGAGAGCGTGCTCTTGGAAGTGGTTAGGCGTAGTCTCCACCCAAATTACTAAACCTGGAGAATGCCCTAATCTCCGCTACACAACCCTTCGCAGTTTGCATATGAATACTGAACACTTCAATCACCTCTCGGCGACAAGAACAACAATGTTAGCGATTAAATCTGCAAAACAGTCTAAACGCAACAGGTGACCCAAAACGTCACCCATTCCTTCTCTCCAGAGATGCTGCCTGTCCCGCTGAATTACTCTAGCATTTTGTGTCTAAAAGCAATAAATGTTTTACATTTCCTCTGAATGTCTGCTGAATGTAAAAGTTAAGTCCTCCTGAAATGCAACGGCGAATTTTCTTTTTCCTGCAGTCAACTCTAGATCAAATCAGGACAATTAGACAGTTTCACTTTGTGCAACTTGTATTGAAATGTAGAATGCTTTAATGTAAACCACGTTGCTCAGCCTCAGAAAACCATGGCCTAATTTAGCTGGGCATTCACAATGGAAATAAAAATACGTCTGTTTTATGGAAACTCACCGACAGCATCCCTCGACTTGCATGTTTTATTTCGCAGTAAGGCATATCAGGCAGATGGAGGCACCTGCGATCATAGCATGCGCACGGACTCACTTGCATGACTGACATTCTTCAGCGAGAGTTACAGAGAACAGCATCCATCAAACCGTTGTTATTTTTATTTCGACCGTGAAGTCGAAAGTTAAAATCAGTTATGATCTATAATGCTCAGCGGCAAGCTCCCGTACGTTTACTTGTTCTTCGTATAATGAAGCTATGCAAAGTCAACAGCATGGAATGAAAATAGAAAGAGCTTGAAACACCGCATTTATATGCAGATCCCTCTTTGGAAGCGTTGAATCGGCCATTGTTCAGGTGGACAGTGTATGAGGAAGAGAATAAGGGCTTGTTGTGTCCAGAGGAATTGACTAATATTAAATATATAGAATATTATATTACTTATAAAATGTTTATATATAATTTTGCCGTCAGACAAATTCAATCATTTTTTTACATGATTTTTAGATCCAGTACATACGTGGGATCAGAACGATACCATTTTTGACAGCACTTTGTTTGCAATAATAATTTCATAGATATCTGTAATGTTTTCAGATATGTTTGCCATGATGCTCAATATCGTCTGTCAAGCATATCAACGCATATCTGTAAAATCATTTTCAGGCTCACCTACCTGGGACTCCAATGATAGCAAGAATAGGATAGTAAATACTCTCGGTCTTCAGCAGTGCAGGCTTGTTCATATTTAGTTGGATGATGCCTTTCTACTCAGTTCAATAGGCTCACGGACCTCCCGTTTTCAAATTTAGCTCGTACTTATACTTTACAGAAACCTCAAGTGTGGAATCAACACGCTATGGGATTAGTATTAGTCAATCACGATCACGTTAATTAGGTTGTTTGTTTCATGCCCTTCATCACTGTTAAAATGGTGGTCTGTGGAGACATGTTTCTGCGGTTGAAATCGTCTATACATCAAACATTGGTTTTCAGCTTAAATATTGTATTAGGCGCTTTAATGCGGTTTTGATGTTATTTTGAATTGTCTTCATTGGCTGCACCAATAAATTGCAATGTGCACCCTCTGTTATGCATTACAAGTATCACGTGCAATTAAAATCTGAGGAGATATCTATGAGTATGCGAACAATCAAATTTACCGAGACTATGAATGAGTCTGAAGATGTGACAGAAATATTGCACAAAACATAACAAAAAAGTGGCTGCTTAGCCAATAGACATTGGGTGCATGCGTCGGCCATTCGACGCTTCGAGCCAGCAGCGCCATTTAATGTGATCATGGCTGATCATCCACAATCAGTACCCTGTTCATGCCTTCTCCCCATATCCCCTAACACCACTATCTTTAAGAGCCCTATCTAGCTCTCTGTTGAAATTATCAAGGCTTCCACCGCCCCTTAGGGCAGAAGATTCCACAGACTCACAACTCTCTGTGTGAAAGAAGTGTTTCTTTATTTCCGTTCTAAACTGCGTACCCATTATTCTTAAACAGTGCCCCCTGGTTCTGGAGTCCCCCGACATCGGGGATATGTTTCCTGCCTCTAGAGTGTCCACACCCTTAATAATCGAACACGTTTCAATTAGATCCCCTCTCGCCCTTCTTAATTCCAGAGTATACAAGCCCAGCCGTTCCATTCTCTTAGCATATGACGGTCCCACCGCCCCGGGAATTAGTCCTGTGAACCTACGCTACACTCCCTCAATAGCAAGAATGTCGTTCCTCAAATGTGGAGACCAAAACTGCACATAATACTCAGGTGTGATGTCACTAGGGACCTGCAAAACTGCAGAACGACCTATCTGCTCCTATACTCGACTCCTCTTGTATGAACGCCAACATGCCACTCGCTTTCTTCACTACCTGCTGCACCAGCAGTTAATTGACTGACGAACAAGGACCCGCGGATCCCGTTGTACTTCCACTTTTCACAATTTGACACCATTTAGAGAATAATCTGCCTTCCTGTTTTGCAAAGAAGGATAATGTATTTATCCATATTAAACTGCATCTGCCATGCCATCTGCCCACTCAACCAACCTGTCCAAGTCACCCTGCATTCTTATAGCATCCTCCTCATAGTTCACACTGCCAACCAGGTTTGTGTCATGTGCAAATTTGCTAATGTTACCTGTAATCATTTCATCTGAATTAATAATATCTGTCATTATACTAAAAGTCTCATCTTGACCATTTCCTCTCTAAGTTGTTAATTGCTTTTAGTAAAAAAAAACGGTACCCGATATAGCTCCCCCCCCCCCCACTCACAGTCCTCCTATGCTGCAGCAGCCCCAAGGATTTTTCCGAACGCTGAAAAAAAATATATATGAATGTTTAAAAAATCGTGAGATTAGCTGATTGGTCATCTCACCATGGTGAAGGCAACGCCCCTTCCGGGTGGCGAGAGAATTTAGCCTCGGATGTCGGACGTGGGTCATTCACTCTGGAAGATTATGAGGGAGAGTCCACAACTGTGATTCTAAGCTCTGAGTCAACTGAGAGTCTGCAATGTATTGGCAATACATAATTCGGTAGCCCAAAGTGAAAATGCAATGAGTTGTTTGGCCTGCCGTGTGCTTGAAACTTCAATGGAAATAGAAATGAAGTTCAAATGCAATGAGTTGTTTGACCTGCCCTGTGCTTTTGCTTTTGCTTTGCTTGACATGAAATTAAAGCAAATGGGTTGTATTGTTGGCGGGCCTCGCCTTCCCTATGCTTTTGCTTTTGCTTTTCCTTTGCTTCGCATAACCTGAAATTAAAACAAATACATTGCATATTATTGGCTGGCCCCGCCTGCCCCGTGATGTTGCTTTTGCTTTGCCTTTGCTTTGCTTGATCTTAAATGAAAGCAAAGGGATTGTATTGTTGGCTGGCCCCGCATGCCCTGTGCTTTTGCTTTTGCGTGCCTTTACTATGATTAACATGAAATGAAAGTTAATGTATTATATTGACAGCTGGCTCCGCCTACCGTGTGCTTTTGCTTTTGCTTTGCCTTTGCTTTGCTTGACCTGAAATGACAGCAAATGGGTTGTATTGTTGGCTGTTCCCGCCTGCCCTGTGCGTTTGCTTTTGCTTTGCCTCTGCTTTGCTTGTCCTGAAATGAAAGCACATTGATTGCATTGTTTGCTGGTCCCGCCTGCCTTGTGCATTTGATTTTGTTTTGCTTGACCTGAAATGAAAACAAATGGACTGTATTGGTGGCCCGCCTGCCCCGTGCTTGGCTTGCCTTTACTTAACTTGGCTTGACTTGGATTAACGTGGATTGACTTGGATTGACTTGGATTGATTTGACTTTAAATGGATTGACTTGGGTTGACTTGGATTGAATTGGATTGACTTTACTTGACTTGACTTCATTTGACTTGACTTGGATGGACTAGGATTGACTGGGGTTGACTTGACTTGGGGTGACATTGATTGACTTTCATTGACTTTGATTGACTTTGATTGACTTGGATTGACTTGGATTGACGTCGATTGACGTCGATTGACTTGAATTGACTTGAAATGGATTGACTTGACCAGATTTGAAATGGATTGACAACTTGACTTTACTTGACCTGAAATGGATTGAGTTGACTTGACTTGAAATGGATCGACTTGACTTAAAATTGATTAACTTGAAATGGATTGAGTTTAAATGACTTGAACGGAATTGACTTGAATTGACTTCAAATTGATTGACTTGACTTTACTTAAAATGGATTGAATTTACTTGACTTGAAATGCATTGACTTGACTTGAATTGCCTTGAAATTGATTGACTTGACTTGACCTGGCTTGAAATGGATTGAGTTCACTTGACGTATATTAATTTGCTTTGCTTGACCTGAAATGATAGCTAATGGATGGTATTGTTGGCTGGCCCCGCCTGCCCAGTGCTTTTGTTTTTGTGTTGTCTCTGCTTTGCTTGACCTCTAATGAAAGCAAATGGATAGCATTGTTGGGTGGTTCCTCCTGCCCTGTGCTTTTGCTTTTGCTTTGCCTTTGCTTTGCTTGACATGAAATGAAAGTAAATTGATTGTATTGTTGGCATTGCCTGCCCTGTGTTTGGCTAAGCCTTTACTTGACTTGACTTGGATTAAATTGGATTGCCTTGGATTGCCTTGGATTGCCTTGGATTGACTTGGATTAACTGGACTTGGAGTGACTTGAGTGACTTGGTGTGACCTGGATTGACATGGATTGACTTGGATTGACTGGAAATGCATTGACTTGGATTGATTCGAAATGGATTTACTTGACTTGATTTGAAATGGCTTGACGACTTGACTTGACTTGACCTGAAATTGATTGAGTTGACTTGGCATGAAATGGATTGACTTGAAATGGATTGACTTGACTGAAATGGATTGATTATGTTGGCAAATAGAATGTATTGTTTGCCCCGCCTGCGCTATGCTTGACCTGGCTTTACTTGACTTGACTTGGCTTGGATTGCCTTGGATTGCCTTGGATTGACTTGGAGTGATTTGGATTGACTTGGATTGACTTGACTTGAAATGCATTGCCTTGACTTGACATGGATTGAGTTGACTTGGAATGGATTGTTGGCACTGCACTCACTGTGTTTGACCTGACTTGACTTTACTTGATTTGACTTGACTTGACTTGAGTTGTTGGCTCTGCACTCCGGTTGATCATAAGGTTCCGATCAATCCGGAAGTCCCGCTCGATGGAGAGGCCGCGCTCAGCCGCGTGCGTAGATTGAATAGATTTTATTGTCGTATATATGTTGTGTGTGTTTGAGTGTGTGTGTGTGAGTCATTGGAGTGAGAGATGATGAGTGGCTGAGTTTGCCTGTGAGTGTGTGATGGATGTTGTGTGTTTGTGAGTGTGTGAGTGTGAGATGGAGGGGGTGTGCGTGTGGGTGTGTGTTTATGTATGAATGTGTGTATGTGTGATGGAGGGTGTCTGTGTGTGATGGATTGTGTGTGTGAGGTGTAGGGTACGTGTGTGTGATGGAGGGGGTGCGTGTGAGTCCGCCAGCCGTGATTCAACTGCCAGCCCACAAGTCATGAGTCAACTGCCAGCCCACGAGCCGTGAGTGAGTGAGTCACAAGCCAGCCCATCTTTGGCCAACCTAAAACCACTCATTTCGGTCCACAAGGCCCCAGAAACCAGTTCGTTTTGCCAAAAATCACCGTATTAGCCCAGGAGGAGCATTTTGGCCCAAAGTGCATGTGCCAGGCCGGACAAATTCCAGAAAAAGCGCCTTTAACTGAGATTTCACACTGATTTTTTTAAAGACCATTCGGCACATCATGCCTGCGCTAGCCCAGAAGGAGTTCCATCGGCCCATCAGTAAGTATTCCCCATGTACGTAATAAACCCCACCCCAGTATTTTTCTCCCTCTCATCATAGGCTCCCAGTGAGATGCACTCCAGGTTAGACTTTCCTCCTTCATTGCTGTAATCTGACGAAAAATGCCTAAAGTTGATTCTCCACCCTCACCATCTTCTCTGTCACAGAGTATCTCACCTGTTTGAACAGACTTTCTGGCGGTTTCTGAGCTGCCAGCCCACCACCCCTGAGCTGCTAGCCCACCATCTCTGCGTGAATGAGCTGCCAGCCCACCAGGCCTAAATGACTGAGTTGCCATCCCGCCAGGCATGAGTGACTGAACTGCCAGGTCTGAGTGACTGAACTGCCAGACCTGAGTGACTGTGTGACTGTGTGACTAAGTGACAGAACTTCCAGCCCAGGAACACATTTGGCCACAACTTCCATACTAGCCCTCTGGAACCCAGTCCCTTCGGCCCACAACACACATGTTAGCGCTCCAGAAAGACCCCCCTCCCCGAATGGCCACAAATAATGGAATTGGTGTAGAGGTGGAATATTGCTTTGGGTGAACAGCCCCCCCCCCCCCGTGTGAACCTGGGACACAAAGGATCACACTTAGTCTAGTATATTGTAAATAGCTGCGGTCACTGCACAGACGCTACCACACTAGTCACTGTCTGCCATTATCAAAGGGACCCGTTAATCCCTACTCTTTGTTTCCTGTCTGCCAACCAATTCTCTAAGCATGTCAGTTCTCTACCCCAATGCCATGTGCCCTAATTTTGTACACTAATCTCCTATGGGGGACCTTATCAAATTCTTTCTGAAAGTCCCGGTACACTACTTTCTCTTGTCCATTTTTCAAGTTACATCCACAAAGAATTCCATAAGATTAGTCACGTATGATTTCACCTTCACAAATCCATGCGGACTCGGACCTTTTCTGCTACTGCTATCCAAGTGTGCCGCTATTTCATCTTTTGTAATTGACTCCTGTACCTTCCGCACCACCGATGTCAAGATAACATGTCTATAATTTCCTGTTTTCTCTTTCCCGCTTAAAAAAAAAAGTGGGATAATATTAGCTACCCTCTAATCCACATGAACTGATCCTGAACCTATAGAACATTGGAAAATTATCACCAATGCATCCACGATTTCCAACGCCATCTGCTTGAGTACCCTGGGATGCAGACCATCACGCCCTAGGGATGTATCAGTCTTCAGCCCCATCTGTCTACCCAATAACATTCCCTGCCTAATGCGCATTTCGTCAGTTCCTCCGTCACCCTAGATCATATGGCCACTCGTACACCAGGGATATTGTTTATGTCTTCCTTAGTGAAGACGGTTCCAAAGTACTTGTTCACCTCGTCTGCCATTTCCTTGTTCCCCATAATAAATTAACCATTTTCAGTCTTCAATTGTCCAAATTTGGTCTTAACTATTGTTTTCCACTTCACATACCTAAATACGTTCTTGTTATACTCCTTAATATTCGTAGCTAGTTTATCCACGTACCTTGTCTTTTCTTCCCGTATTGCCTCTTTAGTTATATTCTGTTACTCTTTAAAAGTTACCCAATTCTCTATCTTCCAGCTCACCTATGCTATGTTATAATTCTTCTCTTTTGTTTGTGTACGTTCCCTGACTTCCCTTGACGGCTACGGCCGCCCTTTACTCCCATTAGAATCTGCCTTCCTCTTTGGAATTAACTCATCCTACACCTTCTGTATTATTTCCAGAAATACCTGTCATTTGCAGTCAACTTTGGCCAACTCCCCCACATGGCAGCGTAGTTCCATTTATTCAATTATAATACTGACACCTCCGATTTACCCTTCCAGCGCTCAAATTGTAGATCAAAACTTATCATATTTTGCTCACTTCCTCGTAATGTCTCCATTACCTCGAGTTCCATTATCAAATTCGGTTCATTACACAAAACTAAATCCAAAATTGCCTTCTCCTTGGTAGGCTCCAATACAAGCTGCTGTAATAAATCATCACGGAGGCACTCCACAAACTCCCTTTCTTGGGGTCCAGGAACAACCTGATTTTCCCAGTCTACCTGCATGTTGAAATCTCAAATAACAACCGGAGCATTATGTTTATAACATGCCAATTTTAACTCTTAATTCAACGTGCACCCTACATCCAGTCTACTGTTTGGGGGCTTGTTGATAACTCCCATTAGGGTCGTTTTACCCTTCCAATTCCCCAATCTATCCATACTGACATACATCTCCTGAACCTATGTCACCCCTCGCAAGGACATGAATTACATTTCTCACCAACAGAGCTACCACATCCGCTATGTGCACCGGTCTGTCTTCGATAAGACATCTCCCCTTGAATGTTCAGTTCAATTCAGAATTACAATTTATAAATACTCGTATGTGTCGTTTTTAATTACTGTGATCCAATGCACTCGCACACATGTGAATCGTTAATTGTGTACCATCGTTAACAAACCGAACGATGACTTTTGCAATTTCATGCAATTCTCATTCCCGTGCTCTCTTATCCCACATCTGCCTGTCTACCTAGTTCCGAACTCAGCACTATTGATGCAGATTGATTCATGCACTCCACCAATTCCTAGCTCTTTCGTCTTTCAGACACAAGGGAAGAGGCTGTTGCATTCACATCATGCTACGAAGCTCTCAACCTCCTTTTGTGATCGAACTAACCACAGTGTATTTATCTACAAACCTGTAAATGTAGTTGGAGCAAGGACTGGTCACACAGCGGTAAGTATACAGGAAGAGAGTAAGAGGCGGACGACGCGACTTTTCTGAGCGCCGATGTTGAAAATGATCGCGGATGATGATCTGTCCCCTACCCTTTCTGATGTTGTGTGCGAGTCAGGGGGTCAGTGGCAGAGGGCGTGATGCCTGAAAGTTACAGGAATATGGAGATGGGTTTGGTTGGGATTGTGAGGCCGATTGTGGATTTATAGACAAACAATAGGAGGCCGTGTTCTCCAGATGTCCCGTGGATGACTACCTTGGCGCCACAGAGATGGCATGCAATGAATTGTCCGAGAACGGTAGGCAAAATTTAATATGTCAAGGGTGATTCTGAGGCTGGAGTTAATGTGCACCATGATCACCGACGCTGGATTCGTTATGATTGTGTATGCCAGAGACACTACACTCCATCGGTGTTATTTCCTCTTTTTCCACTATATTGAAGCCAAAAAGATAAACATGGGCTTAAATGTTCTCAAGTAATGCTTCATTTTCAGAGTCGCGGAGATCAGTATGTTTGAAGAAGGGTCTCCGCCCGAAACGTCACCCATTCCTTCGCTCCAGAAATGCTGCCTGTCCCGCTGAGTTACTCCAGCATTTTGTGTCTTTCTTCAGTATTTTTCAAACAACTTGCGAATTTCAAACAGCTGTACGTTACGTTTACAAGCTTTTATCATATGGACTAAAAGCGAATGTTAAGATGTTGCTTCCGAGTAAATGCTGGCGGCGTAGCCCTTCGGTTTGTTCAGCGGGATTAGACGAAACAAACTTCCGCCCGATATTCATACAAGAATTGATTCTTAAATGTTCAGTTTGTTATCAGTGGACTGGTGTAACACATGGGTTTGTTATCAGGAGAGGTGTAACGCCTGGGTTTTCCAGGTGGCTGAATTTGTCAGTGAACCGTTCAGGATTATGGTAAAGACATAGAAACATAGAAAATAGGCGAAGGAGGAGGCCATTCGTACGTTCGAGCCATCACCGCCATTGATTGTGATCATGGCTGAGTTACCCAATTCTCCAAAACGTTTTTCTAATTACCCATTAATTGCCCGGTCAAATTATTTTTACTTTTTTATTACTTTTTCAGAAGATTATCTCCGTCGTCCTTGTTCTACCCGCGTAAGAGGCGATTTCTGAATTACAATCCGTATTGTACTGACTGCATCGTCGACTGTGCGAATATCGTTGCACTTCACATTTCGGGAGTGATGCAAACAATTAAATCCAAGTTCCAAATATATCAATGAAGTATTTTAATATGTAGGCTAACAGGAAGGTCAAGGATTTGAATCTAGAACGGCAAATATTATTTTTAAGCGGGGTCCTGTGCGGATCCTTCAGTCGGACAGAATCTATTTTCTGGTTAAATTTAGCAAGCTCCCCAGTCACCTACTTAAGTCTATTAATATCCCATGGAAACCTTAATGTTGCTATGAGCATTAAATAAGGTAAGGGATTATGAGTGGTTTATTTTTAATATTTTGTCGTTATTCTTATGGATAATTGTCGTTAGCACATTTTCAATAAACGTAAAACGAGAAGCAATACATTATGTTTTAGTTATTTTCCAACAACATTCTTGGCGAAGAAATTCACTAATTTCTTGCGAATTGTTATTCCCTTGTTTCGTTGTACAAGTGTTGCTCTTCATACGTTCATGTGAATTGAGATACGGAGGTTTAAACATACACCTGAAATCTATAAAGATTCAGATATGTTGAAACATGTTGAATATGTGCTACGTTGGTAAATATCAGACTTAATGAGATGCTTGGAATATTGTACCAGTGTTATTGTAGTTTTGAATATGTGCAGTGTATTCGTATTGAAATCCTAAATTCTGCATCTCTTGAGATGTACAATGGTGAGTTCGACTCAGGAAACTAATAGGACCAGGGCAAACCTACACGCCTCCAGATGCAGAACAGCAAAAACTAAACAATGACAACGTTAGTTGGGAATCTGAAATAGTGACAGAAAATGGTGGAATAGAAGTAGCTAATATTTCGTGTACGATACCCTTGGCCCAGCTCCCCAGAACTGCGGAAAAAAAGAAGGGACATTTGTCTCCGTAGTAGAGTTGAAACGTGATGGCAATGAGTGTAATAAAATAATCTGCTCTGGTAATGTGAAGTAATGCAACCATCAGGATCAGTTATGGCAGAGATCAAACTGGATTAAGTGAACAAGTACAAGTACCTGATCCTTCACAGAAGCAACAATTGTGCGTTGCCTTTATGCATAATCTATTACTTTTCCCAAATAACTTGAAGCTCTGCCTATGATGAGAGGCAACTGGGCATCGCGTTCTTCGCAGTGTTGCCATCACCGATGGTCGGTGCGCTCAGGATGGGTCGACTGACGTGCTTCTCTGTTGTAGGTGCCCATGGTCCCCATGACACATAATAATTCCAAACACTCAATTACCTGTGCGGGAAATTCTGTTCCCGACGTCAATTGCCTCCAGAACACTGTTGAAATGCAACGATCTTGCTCTGGCAATATCGATTGAAGTTGTGAAAATAGAAAACCCACTAAATATACATGTCCCGAAACCATCTTGATGCTCATGGAAAGTGCCTTAGCAAAAACAATGAGATACTTCGCTCTATCTTCCCAACACAGCGACGTTTAAGAAGCGCATAATAAACAAACAACGCTCGGATGATGGTAACGAGAAAAATAAAACCTTGCATCAAACAGATCCCTATCAATCCCAGCCATCCCTTTCGACATCCCCGCAGATACCACGTACTCCTCCTCTTGTTTCATGCATCTTGGCTACCTCTTGATGAATTCGGTCAGCCAGTTTGATAATGTTTACTTTTACATTTGGGATACAATTACACCATTCAGACCCTATCACTTAATCAGTTCTCATATTTTCTGCTGCAAGGATATACAAATCCATTCTGTTTCGCTGAGCAATTGGCTGGAAGACCACCTCCTCCGCAGTAATATTTTCCAAGGCTAGGGCAGGGTCATTAGTAACCTTTACTTACGCAGAGGTAAGATTGATGCTCTCTCTCTCTCTCTCTCTCTCTCACCTTTACCATGCCCTGCCAAGGAAATGCAAGAGCAAAAAATCCTTTCCATGTTGACTGAGAGTACATTTGGGATAAGGACATATAGTGCCGAATAATATGAACAGAATGAGGGAAATAATATGAACCTCAACTATCCATGGGCTAACAGGGAACGGTCTTATGGCCGTAGACAAAGTAGGTACTATTGCAAGCACTAAAGGAATCTACCGAAAGGGGAAAACAGTTGTCCTGAAAATGATATCCAGTTAAATGGTTTCATACCGTAATGTGACTGACGCCCTCACCTGTACTGTCATAGGGACTGTAAATAAGCAATTTACAAACTCTAAAAGTGTTCAACACATTTTAATGATAGCACAAGGTATTACATACATCCTCAAATACTGGCTACATTCTTCTAGTGAACCGTATCCAGGAAGGGGAAGGCGTTATGATTAATGTTAACTAGGCGGGGTTAATGGTACTGAGGTAACTATGTTATTGGTTGCATGCAAAACCATCTACATCCTTCCCCTTAGAAAATTTAAAAGAAACAGACCGTTGTCACTACAACAGAATTAAACAGAATTAAACAGAATCGCCATAACGAACAGGTGGCTTGCTGCTCCGGCCCGAGCGCGTACGGATGCCTCCCCCTTCCCCCGGAGGAGCAGAAAAAACAGGGGGACCCGAGACAGCAGGGGAACCAGGGAAGGGCGGTGGGGTTGGAGGAACAGGAGAGGGAGAACCGCGACCGCCAACAGGTGACCCGCGCAGAGGGGAACCGGGCGCTCGATATGGGGACCGAGGCATGCAGGGAACGCTGGCTGGGACAGGAGCCGGCTGCTGGTATGAGAGCGGCGGGGCATAGGGGCCCGGGGCCTGCGGCTTCGGCTCATTAACCGCAAGCAGGTGTTGTCGGCTTCTACGGTAGATGGTTCCCTCATAGTCGACCAGATACGAACGAGGTGAGTCGGCCACCCCAACCACAGTAGCCAGACGGGAGTGACCACTGGCGGTTTGCAATCGAATAACCTGTCCAGGCAACAGAGGATCGAGCGGTCTGCACGACCGATCGTGGGAACGCCGCTGGCTGTCATGTTTCTCTTGAATGCGCCTCTGCACAGAGGCAGGCTCCAGCACCCGAGGTTTCAGCTGGCGCTGGGCAATCGGGATGGTAGATCTGGTTGTTCTGGACATCAGACGCTGAGCAGGGGACCCCATGGCCGGATCTCTGGAAACATTCCTGAGGTTCAGGAGATCCAAATACAAATCAGAGTTAGACAGTCTCGCTTGTTCCATCAGAAGCTTGGCGCTGCGGACGGCCCGTTCAGCAAGGCCGTTGCTCTGTGGGTACTCCGGGCTGCTGGTGAAATGCACAAAATTCCATTTGTCAGCAAAACTTTTGAACTCACGGCTGGTAAACTGCCTGCCATTGTCAGTCTGCAGCCTGACAGGGGACCCAAACGTGGAGAAGTGTTTCCGCAGCTTCCGGATCACCATCTCCGACGTGAGGGATGTCAGCAAATCCACCTCGAACCAGTTTGAGTACGAGTCGACCAGGACAAGGTAGTGGTTACCACGCCACTCTAAGATGTCGGCAGCCAGCGAGGACCAGGCCAAGGCAGGAGCGGGCTGTTGCAGCAGGGGCTGTCGCTGCTGATGTGGAGCAAGACTGTTGCACGTGGAGCAGGCAGAAACACGGTCTCGAATATATTTGGCCATTCCAGGACAGTAGAATTGGCACTGAGCGTGGGCGAGTGTTGCATCGACCCCGGGGTGTCCGCTGTGGGCTGCGCAGTAGTAAGAATCGAACAGGGAGGACGGGACCACCACTTTATGTCCCTTAACGATAACGCCATTCTGGAGCACCAGTTCGTCACGGACTAGGAAGAAGGGCTGTGTTTCAGGCGGTGCAGCGGAGCGCTTTGTTGGCCACCCTGATTTAATCACAGACGCAAGCCGTTGCAAAACTGGATCGGCAGCGGTGTGCTCGGCCAAAAGCTGCAGCTGCTTGGTGGGAATAAAATTGACGCCCAGTACGAGCAAGTCCTCTGTTTCGTAGGGGTGGCGAGCACAAGAGGCCCGCGGGGCGCGCGATAACGTGTCCGCGATGTGCATCTCGGTGCCTTTCTTGTAGACGATGTCGAAATCAAAGCGCTGGAGCTGCAGCATCATACGCTGCAGCCTGGCAGGGGCAGCATGAATCGGCTTGTTCAGGATTGTCACCAGTGGCTGGTGGTCGGTTTCGACTGTAAATCTGCTGCCAAACAGGAAGTCTCTGAACTTGGAGCAGGCAAACACCACCGCAAGCAGCTCCTTCTCGATCTGAGCGTACCGCTGCTCGGTGTCCGTCATGGTGCGGGAGGCATAGGAGACAGGATGTAACGATCCATCGACAGATTGGAGGCATGCCGCGCCCAGGCCGAACCTAGAAGCGTCACGTGACGGTGATGGGGCGACTCGCATCAAAAAATCGCAACGTCGGAGTGTTAATCAGTTTCGACTTGAGGCAGTCAAACGCCTGCTGGTGCTGTGGGAGCCAGACCCAGGCGATATCCTTTTTTGTCAGCTGCCGCAGGGGAGCACTCAGCTCACTGAGATGTGGTACAAACTTCCCAGGGTAGTTCACCATGCCCAAGAAACGTTGTAGACCTGGCACGTCGGTGGGGGCTGCCATCTCAGAGATGGCCGCTGCCTTCAAAGGGTCGGGTTTTAGTCCGTTAGAGGTGAAAACGTGTCCAACATACGTGACTTCTGAGACACGAAACCGGCACTTCTTTGGGTTCAGCTTCAGGTTGGCCTTTCGCGCCCGATCCAGGACGCGGCGGAGGTTCCGGTCATGTTCGGCAATGTCCTTTCCATAGACTAAGATGTCATCCACGATGATGGCACATGGCAGGCCCGAGAATATCTGCTCCATCGTTCGCTGGAACACCTCACTAGCGGAATTGATGCCGAATGGCATTCGCAGGAATTTGAATCTGCCGAATGGTGTGGCGAAGGTTGTCAGGTCGGAAGATGCTTTGTCCAACGGGATCTGCCAGAACGAGTTCTTAGCGTCTAGGACCGAAAAGACGGTGGCTTGCCCGACCTGAGCCGCCACGTCCTCAACAGACCGCATGGGGTAGTGTGGTCGCCTGATGGCAAGGTTTAAGTCCTTGGGGTTGATACACACACGTATTTCATTCTTGTCTTTCTTTATCGTGGCAACCATGGTGGAGACCCAATCGGTGGGCTCGCTGACTGCTTCTAGCACCCCCTTGTCGACCATGTTGTTAAGCATCGCCTCGACCCTGTCTTTCATGGCGTGGGACACCCTGTGAGGTGCGCGGACCACGGGTTGTACATTTGGGTCAATGGAAATATGGTATGTCAGTGGTAACTTTCCCAGGTCATCGTTGAACAGGTCCTGGTATTCTGCAATCGGGTTAAATGACAGTTGCACTTTGTGGACCGTGTGGTCGAAGGACACCAGGCCAAGATCTTGGCACGCACGGTTTCCCAGCAGGGTAACACAGTCAGAGTTCAAAACATAAAAAATCAAGTTTCTCGTGGCCTTCTGTAGCCTGCAAGTTAAAGTGGCCCTCCCCACAGGCCTGAGAATTTCTCCACCATAGGCGTGTAGAGTAGCATTGTCAGCGACCAAGGCCTCATTAGTCCTTATCTTGTTGAAAATATTTATTGACAAAACATTGACCTTTGCCCCAGTATCTAACTTCGCAAGGAAGGTTACATTGTTGACAGTCACAGACACGGAGGGATCAAGACGTTGGCCAGGTGCCTGGAGGAGGGTAAACACATTCGAATCCTCGGGAGAATTAATTGGATCTGCATCATAGGATTCAGCAACATCGGGCTGTGGGTTGGAACAGCTATCAGATTGTTTAAGCATGTTTAGACTAGGTCTGGAAATCTGTACCTGTCTCCCACGAGAACGGAATAAGCGGCAGGCAGAAACGAAATGATTCAGTTTGTTACAAAAATTACAAGCCTTGCCATAGGCAGGGCACGTCGACCGTCTGTGGTGCATGTAGTTACAGTTAGGGCACCTTTTTGGGGGCACATCAGCAGGACCAGGGTTGGCACGCGGCAGAAAAGCATTGTTTCCCCTCTGAGGCAGGGCTCTACTAAATCCAGCCTGGTGAACAGACTTATCTCCCAAGTCCCGGTGATCATCTGGCAATACAACGACCTCAGACAATCTGCAGGCATGCATGGCTATTTCTAACGTTAGATCCGGATCCCTAAGAAGCTCACATCGCAGCTTCTGGTCACGCATGCCAGTTACTAAAATGTCTCTAGTGAGCTGGTCTGTCATGTCACCGAAACGGCACCGCTGGGCGAGATAACGCAAATCGGCAATAAAAAATTCAACAGGTTCCTCCGGCAGCTGTCTCCTTGTAAAGAACCGTGCCCTCTCTAGAATGCGGTTCGAGGGCAGGTCACAAATCTCCCTGAACTTACGTAGCAGGCAAGCAGGGTCACTGGCAGATTCTGCAGGGGTAACCACCACGTTGTTGTCGTCCAGGACCGCTGGAGCATAGACGAAAGTTCTGGCTCTCTTCATGGCATCTGTCCGACAAGGTTAAGTAGGAGGGAGGCTTTGAGGGAGTCAGGATCATTGCGGTGAGCGACGTTGACAAAGTGGGTGAAATCAATTTCAAACGTAGCCCAGCGCTCAGAAATATCAGCATCAAAGACAAGCTGCGCGGGCTTTCTGCACGAGGATGCCATGGTCAGAGAGATAAAGCAAAAAAGGCACAAATCAAATAAAAGAAATAAAACCCGATGGACAGGTAGGCGCAAGTATCTTCCAGCTCCGACACCATGTAAATAAGCAATTTACAAACTCTAAAAGTGTTCAACACATTTTAATGATAGCACAAGGTATTACATACATCCTCAAATACTGGCTACATTCTTCTAGTGAACCGTATCCAGGAAGGGGAAGGCGTTATGATTGATGTTAACTAGGCGGGGTTAATGGTACTGAGGTAACTATGTTATTGGTTGCATGCAAAACCATCTACAGGGACCATGAAAGACATTGAGATTTCGACAAAGTGTTCCCTACTTACGGGCCCCGCTCTGTTGCCTGATGGCTAATTGCCCTTCTTGCCTTCTTTCACTGAAGGGCGCAGAAGGTCCCAGAAAGAGAAATTGTGGGAAGGGTTGTATTTGTGCTTGTATTTGCAACGGTCCTTTTGGTGGACATATAAGCAGACCGGGAGGTGGCATGGTTTTGGGGCATGTACCACTCGGCCATTTCCCATGCGTTCAAAGCGATAATTTTAAGGGGAATAGACATAGAAACATAGACACATCGAAAATAGGTGCAGGAGTAGGCCATTCGGACTTTCAAGCCTGTACCGCCATTGAATATCATCATGGCTGATCATCCAACTCAGTGTCCTGTACCTGCCCCCAGATCCCTTTACCCACAAGGGACACATCTAACTCCTTCTTAAATATAGCCAATGAACTGGCCTCAGCTACCTTCTGTGGCAGAGAATTCCAAAGACTCACCACTCTCTTTGTGAAAAATGTTTTCCTCATCTCGGTCCTAAAGGAATTCCTCCTTATACTTAGACTGTGACCCTTTGTTCTGGACCTCCACAACATCGGGAACATTCTTCCTGCATCAAACCTATCCAAACCCTTAAGAATTGTGTACGTTTCTATAAGATCCCCCCTCAGTCTTCTAAATTCTAGTGAGTACAAGCCAAGTCTATCCAGTCTCTCCTCATATGAAAGACCTGACATCCCAGGAATCAGTCTAGTGAACCTTTTCTGCACCCCCTCTTTGGCAAGAATGTATTTTCTCAGATTTGGAGACCAAAACTGTATGCAATACTCCAGGTGTGGTCTCATCAAAATCATGTACAACTGCAGTAGAACCTCCCTGCTCCCATACTCAAATCCTTTAGCTACGAATGCTAACATACCATTTGCTATCTTCACTGCCTGCTGCACATGCATGCCTACTTTCAATGATTAGTGCACCACGACACCCAGGTCTCGTTGCATCTCCCGTTTTTCTAATTTCCCACCTCACATTTAACCTCACATTTATCCACATTATACTGCATCTGCCATGTATTTGCCCACTCACCCAGCCTATCCAAGTCACCTTGCAGCCTCCTAGCATCCTCCTCACACCTAAGACTGCCCCCCAGCTTAGTGTCATCCGCAAACTTGGAGATGTTGCACTCGATTCCCTCGTCCAAATCATTAATATATATTGTAAATAGCTGAGGTCCCAGCACTGAGCCTTGCGGTACCCCACTAGTCACTGCCTTCCATTCTGAAAAGGACCATTTTACTCCTACCTTTTGCTTCCTGTCTGCCTGCCAGTTCTCTATCCACCTCAATACTGAACGCCCAATACCGTGTGCTTTAAGTTGTATGCTAATCTCTTATGTGGGACCTTGTCGAATGCCTTCTGAAAGTCCACATATAACACATCCACAGGTTCTCCCTTATCCACTCTACTAGTTACATCCTTTAAAAAAATTATAAGATTCGTCTTATTATGATTTACCTTTCATAATTCCATGCTGACTTTGTCCAATTATTTCACCGCTTTCCAAATGTGCTGCTATCCCATCTTTAATAACTGCCTCTAGCAGTTTTCCCGCTACCGATGTTAGAATAACTGGTCTGTAATTCCCCGTTTTCTCTCTCCCTCCTTTTTTAATACAGTGGGGTTGCATTAGCTACCCTCCAATCCTCACGAACTACACCAGAATCTGAGGAATTTTGAAAAAAAATATCACTAATGCTTCCACAATTTATGTGGCTCCTTCCTTGTGTACTCTGGGATGCAGACTATATGGCCCTGGGGATTTATCAGCCTTTAATCCATTCAATTTACCCAAACACTTCCCGGCTAACCTGGATTTCACTCAGATCCTCCACCTTATTTGACCACCGGTCCCCTGCTATTTCCGGCAGATTATTTATGTCTTCCTTAGTGCAGACAGAACCAAAGAGGGTGGAGAATCAATCTGAGACATTTTTCATCTTTTTCTGCAGATCACAGCAATGAAGGTGGAAAGCCTATCCTGGCCTGGATCTCACAGGGAGCCAATGAACGGAGGGTGAAAAATGCTGGGGTGCGATTTAATACTTACAGGGGGAATACTTACTGATGGGCCAAAGGGGCTCTGTTTTGATTAGTGCAGGCCTGACGGGCCGAAGTCTCTCAAAAAATGAGTGAAATCTTAATGAAAGGCATTTTTTCTGGACGTTTCCTGGCTTGGTACGTGCCTTTCAGGCCACAATGTTCCTCCTGGGCATTTCGGGCAAAGGGTTTCTGGGCTAATTGGGGCCATGTGGGCCGAAATGATAAGATTTAGTTAGGCCAAATAATTCATTTCCTTTCCATTTCAAGCACAGGGCAGGCCAACACCTCATTTCAATTTCAATTTCAATTCCATTTCCATTTCAAGCATAGGGCAGTCCAAACAACTCATTGCATTGTCATTTTATTTCAAATGTTGCATTGCAGTTTCAATCACAAGCAGGGCAGGCCAAACAACTCATTGCATTTTGATTAAAGGCTCACAAATCATTTATTGCAAGTACATTGCACACACACACTTCAGTTTATTCATAGTTTAGAATGACAGTTATGGCCTCTCCCTCGCGATCTTCCAGAGTGACTGCCTCACGTTCAGGCGTCCGCGGTTTTATAGTCCTTCCCCCCCCCCCGGAAGCGGCGTTACCTTCATAGTGGTGATTGACAGGCGTGAGAACCAATCAGCTGTTCTCAATATTTTTTATTTTTCATCGATAGAAAAAATCCTCGAGACTGCCTCACCGGAGAAGAACTGTGCGAGGTGATCACATTGAATCAAAATTCTTAAGGGGTTGGACAGGCTAGATGCAGGAAGATTGTTCCCGATGTTGGGGAAGTCCAGGACAAGGGGTCACAGCTTAAGGATAAGGGGGAAATCCTTTAGGACTGAGATGAGAAGGACTTTTTTCACGGGATACTGAGTTGGATGATCAGCCATGATCATATTGAATGGCGGTGCAGGCTCGAACGGCCGAATGGCCTGCTCCTGCACCTAATTTCTATGTTTCTATGTAATCATTTCTCATCGAGAAATTCAGTAGCATCAAAGGGGATTTCATTGAAACATATAAGATTTTTAAGTGTTTGTACGCTGGAGGGAGGAACCATATTCCCGATGACGAGCGAGTCGAGAACCAGGGGCAACAGTTTAAGAATAAGGAGTAAGCCATTTGGAACAGAGACGAGGAAACATTTTTTTCTCACAGAGAGTGGTGAGTCTGTGGAATTCTCTGCCTCAGAGGGCGGTGGAGGCGGGTTCTCTGGATGCTTTCAAGAGAGAGATAGATAAGGCTCTTAAAAATAACGGAGTCAGGGGATATGGGGAGAAGGCAGGAACGGGGCATTGATTGGGGATGATCAGTCATCATCACATTAAATAGTGGTGCTGGCTCGAAGGGCCGAATGATCTCCTCCTGCACCTATTGTCTATTGTCTCTTGTGAGTAAGATGACCAAAAATCATAGCGATATATGCTGGCGCATTTTCTATAATCAATATACAGCGCAGACAGGAAGTGGTCAAGTTGAGACTTATAGTTATATAGATGTGAAGAGGAAAAAGTAGTTAGGACCAAATGTGCACCGTTGAACACTAAAGAGGGTGAATTTATTATGGGGAACAAGGAAATGGCAGATGAGTTGAACAGATACATTGGAGGGTACACAAAAGGCTGGAGAAACTCAGCGGGTGCAGCAGCATCTAAGGAGCGAAGGAGATAGGCAGATACTTTGGATCCGTGTTCGCTAAGGAGGACACAAACAATCTTCCTGATGTACTAGTGGCCAGAGGATCTGGGGTGACGGAGGAACTGAAGGAAATCCACATTGGGCAGGAAATGGTGTTGGGTAGACTGATGGGACTAAAGGCTGTTAAATCCCCAAGCCTGATCGTCTGCATCCCAGGGTACTTTAGGAAATGCTCTAGAAAACGTGGACGCATTGGTGATCATTTTCCAATGTTCTATAGATTCAATATTAATTTCTGTGGATTGGAAGGAAGCTACTGTTATCCCACATTTTAAGAAAGGCGGGAGAGAGAACACAAGGAATTATTGACCAGTTAGCCTAACATCGGTGGTGAGGAAGATGCTGCAGTCAATCATAAAATTGACTAGAATGGTTGTGCCGAGGGATGCAAATAGCAAAAGCTAGTAGACAGAATGGGAGGCAGGAAGCAGAAAAGGGAAGCACTCGGACACAAGAGGAGAAAGAAAAACAAGGAAATAAACAGAGAATAAGAGATGGGGGGGTTTCTTAAATGTGCATATTTTAATGCTAGGAGCATTGTAAGAAAGGTGGATGGGCTTAGAGTATGGATAGACACCTGGAAGTATGATGTTGTGGCGATCAGTGAAACATGGTTGCAGGAGGGCTGTGATTGGAAACTAAATATTCCAGGATTTCGTTGCTTCAGGTGTGATAGGATTGAGGGGCAAGAGGTGGAGGTGTTGCATTGATAGTCAGGGAAGGTATTACAGCAGTGCTTTGGCAGGATAGATTGGAGTGCTGATCTAGGGAGGCTATTTGGGTGGAACTGAGAAGTGGGAAAGGTGTAGCAACACTTATAGGGGTATGTTATAGACCGCCAAATGGGGAACGAGAATTGGAAGAGCAAATATGTAAAGAGATAGCAGATATTAGTAGTAAGCAAAAGATAGTGATTGTGGGAGATTTCAACTTTCCACACATAGACTGGGAAACACATTCTGTAAATGGGCTGGATGGTTTGGAGTTTGTAAAATGTGTGCAGGATAGTTTTTTGCAGCAATATATAGAGGTGCCTACTAGATGAGGGGCAGTGCTGGACCTCCTGTTAGGAAATGAGACGGGACAGGTGGCGGAGGTATGCGTTGGGGAGCACTTCGGTTCCAGTGATCACAATGCCATTAGTTTCAATATAATTATGGAGGACAGAACTGGGCCTAGGGTTGAGATTTTTGATTGGAGAAAGGCCAACTTTAACGAGATGCGAGATGATTTAAAAGGAGTCAACTGGGCCATTTTGTTTTATGGGAAAGATGTAGGGGAGAAATGGAGGACATTTAAAGGGGAAATTTTAAGAGTTCAGAATCTTTATGTTCCTGTTCGGTTGAAAGGAACCAGTAAAAATTGGAAAGAGCCCTGGTTTTCAAGGGAAATTGGACATCTTGTTCGGAAAAAGAGGGACATCTTCAATAATTATAGGCAGCATGAAGTAAATGAGGTGCTTGAGGAGTATAAGGAATGTAGAAGGAATCTTAAGAAATAAATTAGAAAAGCTAAAAGAAGATATAAGGTTGCTTTGGCAAGTAAGGTGAAAGTAAATCCAAAGGGTTTCTACAGCTATATTAATAGCAAAAGGATAACAAGGGATAAAATTGGTCCATTGGAGAGACCGAGTGGACAGCTATCTGCAGAGCCAAAAGAGATGGGGGAGATATTGAACAATTTATTTTCTTCGGTATTCACCAAGGAGAAGGATATTGAATTATGTGAGGTAAGGAAACTAGTAGAGTAGCTATGGATACTATGAGTTTCAAAGTAAAATAAGTACTGACACGTTTGAAAAATATAAAAGTGGATAAGTCTCCAGGTCCTGACAGGATATTCCCTAGGACATTGAGGGAAGTTAGTGTAGAAATAGCCGGGGCTATGACAGAACTATTTCAAATGTCATTAGAAACGGGAATAGTCCCCGAGGATTGGCGTTCTGCGCATGTTGTTCCATTGTTTAAAAAGGGTTCTAAAAGTAAACCTAGCAATTATAGACCGTTTAGTTTGACTTCAGTGGTGGGCAAATTAATGGAAAAGATACTTAGAGGTAATATATATATATATATATATATATATATATATATATATATATATATATATATATATATATATATATATATATAAGCATCTGGATAAACAGGGTCTAATTAGGAACAGTCAACATGGATTTATGCCTGGAAGGTCATGTTTGACTAATCTTCTTGCATTTTTTGAAGAGGTTACTAGGGAAATTTACGAGGGTAAAGCAGTGGATGTTGTCTATATGGACTTCAGTAAGGCCTTTGGCAAGGTTCCTCATGGAATGTTGGTTAAGAAGGTTCAACTGTTGGGTATAAAGGCAGGAATAGCAAGATGGATTCAACAGTGGCTGAATAGAAGAAGCCAGAGGGTAATGGTGGATGGCTGTTTGTCAGGTTGGAGGCAGGTGACTAGTGGGGTGCCTCAGGGATCTGTGTTGGGTCCTTTGTTGTTTGTCATGTACATCAATGATCTGGATGAAGGGGTGTTAAATTGGATTAGTAAGTATGCAGATGATACCAAGATAGGGGGGTGTTGTGGATAATGAAGAGGATTTCCAAAGTCTACAGAGTGATTTAGGCCAGTTGGAAAAATGGGCTGATAGATGGCAGATGGAGTTTCATGCTGATAAATGTGAGGTGCTACATCTTGGCAGGACAAATCAAAATAGAACGTACATGGTAAACGGTAGGGAATTGAAGAATACAGTTGAAGAGAGGGATCTGGGAATAACTGTGCATAGTTCCTTGAAGGTGGAATCTCATATAGATAGGGTGGTAAAGAAAGCTTTTGGTATGCTAGCCTTTATAAATCAGAGCATTGAGTATAGAAGCTGGGATGTAATGTTAAAATTGTACAAGGCATTGGTGACACCAAATCTGGAGTATGGTGTACAATTTTGGTCGCCCAATTTTAGGAAGGATGTCAACAAAATAGAGAGGGTACAGAGGAGATTTACTAGAATGGTGCCTGGGTTTCAACAGCTAAGTTACAGAGATAGGTTGAATAAGTTAGGTCTTTATTCTCTGGAGCGCAGAAGGTTAAGGGTGGATTTGATAGAGGTCTTTAAAATGATGAGAGGGATAGACAGATTTGATGTGGACAAGCTTTTCCCTTTGAGAATACGGAAGATTTAAACAAGAGGACATGACTTTAGAATTAAGGGACAGAGGTTTAGGGGTAACATGAGTGGGAACTTCTTTACTCAGAGAGTGGTTGCGGTGTGGAATGAGCTTCCGGTGGTAGTGGTGGCGGCAGATTCGTTGGTATCATTTAAAAATAAATTGGATAGGCATATGGATGAGAAGGGTATGGATGGTTATGGTATGAGTGCAGGCAGGTGGGACTAAGGGAGAAAAGTTGTTCGGCACGGACTTGAAGGGCCGAGATGGCCTGTTTCCGTGCTGTAATTGTTATATGGTTATATGGTTGTTATATGGTTAAAATATGAAATAGCGGCACATTTGCATAGCAGTAACAGGATCGGTCGGAGTCAGCATGGATTTACGTTGGGGAAATCATGCTTGACTAATGTTCTGGACTTTTTTGAGGATGTAACTAGGAAATGGACAAGGACGAACCAGTGGATGTAGTGTACGAGGACTTTCAGAATGCATTTGATAAGGTCACACATAGGAGATTAGTGGGTCGAATTAGGGCACATGGTATTGGGTGTAGAGTGCTGACATGGATAGAAAATTGGTTGACAGAGAGGAAATAAAGAGTGGGGATGAATGGGCCTCTTTCAGAATAGTAGGCAGTGACTAGTCGGGTACGGCAAGGCTCGGTGCTGGGAAACAGCCATTTACAATTTACATTAATGATTTAGATGAAGGGGTTACAAGTAACATTAGCAAGTTTGTAGATGACACAAAGCTGGGTGGCAGTGTGAACTGTGAGGAGGAAGCTATGAGAATGTTAAATCAAGTGAAGTGTATTTGTCACATACGCATACGAGATGTGCAGTGAAATGAAAAGTGGCAATGCACGAGAACTGTGCCTGCAGAATGCCGGCTGACGTGGACAGGTTGGGTTAATGGGCAGGTGCATGGCAGATGCAGTTTAATGTGGATAAATGTGAGGTTATCCACTTTGGTAGCAAAAACAGGTATGCAGATTATTAACTAAATTGTGCCAAATTGCGGAAAGGGAAGTACAAAGGGTTCTGGTGGACCTTGTTCATAAGTCAATAAAAGTAAGCATGCATGTACAGCGGGCAGTTAAGAAAGCGAATGGCATGCGGGCCTTCATAACAAGAGGAGTTGAGTGTAGGAGCAACGAGGTCCCACTGCAGTTGTACAGGGCCCTAGTGAGGCTACACCTGGAGTATTGTGTGCAGTTTTGGTATCCAAGTGTGAGCAAGGACTTTCTTGCCATTGACGGAGTGCAACGTAGGTTCACAAGGTTAATTCCCGCGATAGCGGGACTGTCATATGCTGGGAGAATGGTGCTGTTGGGCTTGTATATTATGGAATTTTGATTTATTTGAGGGGATCTCATTGAAACTTATCAGATCATTAAGGGTTTGGACCCGCTAGTGACAGGAAACATGTTCCCGATGTTGGGGGGGGGGGGGGGGGGGGTGCAGTACCAACGGCCACAGTTTAGGAATAAGGGGTAAGCCATTTAGAAAGGAGATGAGGAAACACTTTTTCACACAGAGAGTTGAGTCTGTCGAATTCTCTGCCGCAAAATGCGGTGGAGGCCGGTTCTCTGGATACTTTCAAGAGAGAGTTAGATGGATCTCTTAAAGATAGCAGAGTCAGGCGATATGGGCAGAAGGCGGCAACGCGGTACTGATTGTGAATGATCAGCCATGATCACATTGAATGGCGGTGCTGACTTTAAGGGCCGAATGGCCGACTCCTGCACCTATTGTCTATTGGCTCGGAAGTCTTCTATGGGGATGGATCCACACGTTCTGGCCGGGCTGGAGTTTCACAGTTCTGGATGCAGGCGGCAGTTCAGTCCCGTTGATTGCAAAATTGCGTTTTCGGCACGGGGCCTCGGCGGGAAGCTCGGCGAGCGCAGCCCAGTGTTCGGAGACACAGGAAGACTCGGCTGCCCCTCGACCGTGCGGCGACGCCTCCACCGGTGATCTGTCGCGTGAGTACCGCTGCCGGGAAATCTGCCGAAATGGCGGTAAATCTGGGAAGTCCGGCCATCCGGCTCTCCAACGAGGTCTTCCGCAAAGACTCGATGAGCACCGAAACGGCGAGCACAAGCCGCCACGGAGCCGAGATACAGACCCGCAAATTCGGCCTTGGAAGTCGGCTATGTGGATGAATGTAGCCGGACTGGCCGGGCCGGAGTTCCACAACCCTGGCTGCAGGCGGCAGGCTCGACCCGCCGGTTCCAACATTCTGTTTTCAGCACGGGGTCTCGGCGGGGAGCTCGGCGGGTGCTGCACGGTGTTTGGAAACACCAGAAGAGTCGGTAATGTCCCGATCGGGCCGCAAATCGTCAACTGGTGACCGGCCGAGTGTATGTACCGCTGCCGGGAACCTCCTGAAATCGCGGTAGGCTGTGAGATGCCCGGCGACCTGGATCTCCACAGCGGACTGCCGCGACGAGTTGATACGTACCTGAACGTCCAGCCACCGCCGCTGCGGAGCGGAGATACAACCCTACAGATTCGGCCGCCGACGTCTTCTATGGGAATGGATCCACTCGGTCAGGCAGAGCCAGAGTTCCTGACACCCGACCGCATGAACAGATTCGACCCGCCGATTGCAACATCGCGTTTTCCGCGCGGGGCACTGGCGAAGACCTCGGCGGGTGCAGCACGGTGTTCGGAGACACCCGAAGAGTCGTCGGCGCTATGTTCGGTTCGCGACACGTGACCGAATGCGCGTGTGTACAGCTTCCGGGAATCTGCCTAAATCGCGTTCGGCTTGGAACGCACGGCGACCGCTGTCCGACGAGGATTGCCGCGCCGATGGAATGGCGATCCTTATTCGCCGCGGAGCCGAGACACGGGCCCGCAAACTAGGCCTCGCAAGTCAGCCATGGGGATGCAGCCGCCTGAATTGTGTGGACCAGAGTTCCAGATTCCCGGCCGCAGGCGGCAAATTGGACCCGCCAATTGCGACATTGCGTTTTTAGCACGTCGCTTCGGAGGGGATCTCCGTGGAACCGAGATTGGTGGAATGACTCCGAGATGGATGATTGGAGCAGATTTCTCTAAACTACATGGGGGACAAGACAATTCTGGATTCAGTGTTGTGTAATGAACCGAATTTGATATAGAAAACCAGGGTAAAGGAACCATTAGGAGGTAGCGACCACAACAAGATAAATTTTTACCTGCAATTAGAGAAGGAAAAGGTGATATCGGATGTGTCGGTATTGCACCTGGGCAAAAGGGGAAACAGAAGTATGAGGGGGGAGCTGGTCAAAGTTGACTGACAGGGACCCTACCTGAAAAGACGGTGGAACAGCAATGGCAGGAATTTCTGGGAATAATCCGGACATGCAGTATCTTTTCATTCCGACGATGAAGAAAGATTCTCGGGGGAGAAAGACCGACAGAGGCTGACAAGGGACGTCAAGGGCAGTAGAAAACTAAAGGAGAAGGCGTATAACATCGCAATAATTAGCGGGAGCCCGAGGATTGGATAGCTTTTCAAGAAACAATAGAAGGCAACTGATAAGGCAAAATAGGGAGAAAAGGTGAAATACGAAGTTAAGCAAGCCAATAATATAAAATAGGATAGCAAGTGTTTCTTCAGTGATATAAAGTATAAGAAAGAGGCAAGAATGCACGTTGAACCGCTGGGAAAGTATGCGGGAGAAGTGATAATGGGGAATAAAGAAATGTCAGAGGAGTTGAATAACATTTTCGCAGTCTTCACAGTTGAAAACACCTGAAACGTGCCTGAAATTCATGGGAGTCAGGGGGTGAAAGTCAGTGGACTGGCTATTACTGGGGAGGTGGTGCTGGGGAAGCTGAAACGTGGATGTAAGCTGGACCAGATGGACCGCACCCTATGGTTCTGAAAGAGGTGGCTTTAAAGATTGTGGAGGCATTGATAGTGATATTTCAAGAATCACTGGAGCCAGGAGTGGTTCCAGATTATTAGAAAAATGCCAATATTACCCCGCTGCACAAGAAGGGAGCAAAGCAGAATAGTGGGAACTATCGGCCGGTTAGTCTGACTTCAGTGGTTGGTAAGATTTTAGAATCCATATAAATAGCACGAAGCAGCATGACTTTGTGAGAAATTTGCTAGAATTATTTGAAGAAGGAAATAGCAGGACAACAGACAGTCAGTAGATGTTGTTTATCGAGATTTTCAGAAAGTCTTTGTTAAGTTGCTACACCTGAGCCTGAGTGGAAGATGAGAGCCCATGGTATTAAAATGTCAGATACTAGCATGGATAGAAGGTTGGCTGGATGACATAAGGCAGAGAGTGGCAACAAACGGGGCTTTATCTGGTTGACTGCAGTGACTAGTGGAGTTCCGCAAGGGTCGGTACTAGGGCCGCTGCTTCTCGTTGTATTACAATGATTTGGACGAGGAAAATGAAGGCGTTGTGGCCACGTTTGCGGAAAATGCGAAAATAAGTGGAGGGGGCAGGTAGTCTAGAGAAAGCAGGAACTCTGCAGAAGGACCCGCACAGGTTGGGACAGTGGGCAGGGAATATAGTGTAGCAAAATGTGGAGTCATTCATTTTGGTGGTAGGAATAAAGGCTGGTTGGAATAAAGCCGAATGGGGAGATGTTACAAGGGAACATGTTCAACGATCTGACTAGTAGAACAAACACAAGGCACACTCGTCCGCTAAGTTACAAATCAGGTTTATTGGCACGAGGGAAAACAAAAACAGTACTTATCTCGGTTTTGCGTGGGGTCCGTCTTACACCAGCACAACCCCTCTCTATGCCTCCGTCCGCGGCGCTGATCGCAACCCAGCCCGTCGGTGAATTACGACATTATGGTTTACCGGCGCCGGCAGGCAGAAAGCAGTCGTCATAGTCAATAGCGCTGCCTTCAAATTCAAATTACAACCAAATGGCTGTGGAGCAACCCCCCCCCCCCCCCTCCGCCCCCCCCCCCCGGAAAAAAATGCTATCAGCCACAGACTTGGCGCGCAAGGTAATACACAGCGCTATCAGCTGCAGTCTTGGCGCGTAAAGGTTTCCACAGAGCGCTGTGGGGTTTCAAACAAAGCGCTACCGGCTGCAGCGCCATGGTTCTAAATATAGCGCTACCGGCCACAGCGCTATGGGGTATAAACATGGCCAAGCTGGGCGGAAGAGGGCTTTGCCCGAGCCAAATGCTTGATCCTTTACCGGGGTTGTGTAGCAGTTATTAGAATATTTGTAAAATAGTTGTTTGATGATTTTGTAACATGGTGGTGGGTGTGTCACCACGGGTTTGTTTTTTCTTTTGGTTTTTGTATCATGTTGAAATTAAATAAATTATTTTTTGATACACAAAATGGGCTTCAAACACAGCGTTATGAACTCAGCGCTATTGGGTCACAGACTGTTCGGGCAAAATTCTCGCATAAACTCTCCAATGATCATTTTTCAATGCACCACTGTTGTCCACCAGTCTCGCGGGGGGGGGGGGGGGGGGGGGTGGGGGGTTGTAGCCGTGGTACTGTTCTCCGACCCTTCCAATCTTCTCCACGGCTTCCTGGATGTGGTCAGCGAGGTTGGTGATCTTATCTGGATCACCTGGAATATGTACAGCGCTCCCGCCCGATCAAAGCGCAAGTGCCCACTTCCTCAGCCAGGGTGAAACCTAGTGCCATGGGGTTCTGTAGGACTACGGTGCGAATAGTTCAGCTGATAGTTCTGTGATGACCTATTTTACCCAACAGAGTGTTTGCCGTCTCATTGGCTATTTATTCCATGGGTGAAGCCATGTTATTCATTCCCCGTGCCAGCTTCGCAGTATCATAGGAAGGAAATTCAACAGCCCGGAAACACCCGACCTCCGTAATAGCACGTTCCACGTGTCCTTGCCGGGGGTAAGAGGGTAAGCATGGCACGTGTCTCAGGTGAGGTACCGTATATGCCAGGTAACAGCATCCCGTCCAGGACATTGGTCTCTCTCATGCCCCGAAGTGCACCCCGGGCATTCCCGGGTGCCAGGAGTAGGCCCATAGGCCACACACCCAGTTGGTTCACTAACGTGGCGTGGGGAAGCCGCACTCGTGTATGTCGCACAGGTATTGTTACCCAGGGAAGGGCCCGAACTCAGAAAGTTACATTGGCAGGGCCTATTACTGGACTCGTTGGCCCTAGTTAGGCAGAAGCGGGGCTTCCTTCCCACCCGGGTGTGGTTGAATGGCATAATGTACAACCCGTCAAAGCACTGACACTGGCAATCATGGTTGGTTTTGTGGCAGTTCTTTGCCGCGCCACTCCTGGTCTCGCTACAAAAAGACCACGCGGATAAATGTTCTCTATGATTTAGGGGACCGCCCACAATGGGATGCCCACAATGCCCACGCTGGTACTGGCTCCGTGTACACACCCAACAGGCTGAGACATTGAGTCATTGGCGAACTTATAGCTGAGGTTGAGAAACGAGTTTGAAACAGGAGATTCATGAATGTAGGCCGAGGTGTCCACATTCCCTCCGAACACCACAAGCAGGCAAGCGGCAGTAAACCAACAATAACTCACCCATGTCCTTGCCGACAATCACACCGCCCAATACAATAGTGATGGACCCTATGTCCTTGGGTCCAAGGTACTTGGGTCGTGGGTGTTCCACTGGTAACTAGTGCCGGACCGTTCAGTCCTGGTGATCCTCCTCACTGGGCACGTGGGCCTGCAGCGTATCGGGCAGTTGTTGCCTTGTAATGCGGGGAAAGCACACTCACTGTCTTGTAGTTAGCCTCTGGGTGTTTAAACATACCACCCGCTGTTCTCCCGGCTACGCTGCCCATCGCCTATTAAATGGTCTGCCCGCCGCAATCTCCCCCTTTTGCCGGCGGCTTTTGTGAATACTGCACCCAGACCTTTCCTGATTCTTCCTCCACCAATTCCACTTCCTGAGTCTTTGAAGGGTCCGAATCTGCCAAGTGCCGTGGCGTAGGTGATCCTCGTTGGCTCAACAGCCGTGAGTTCAGGTTGCTCACGGCTGGTTGCAGGACTCCCAACAACCACTGGAGGGTGCGCAGCGCTCTCAGCAACTTCATTTGCTGTTTCAGTAGTCCATTCATGCGTTCGATAAGTCTAGCAGCCTGTGGGTTATACAGGATGTGGAAACCCCATACAAGGCCAGATTCCACAGCCCATTCCTGGACACGGGATCCCGCAAAGTGGGAACTGTCGTCCGACTGTATTTCCCATTGGGATCCTACACACAGAGGACAGTTGCTGCAATCCTTTTACTGTGCTGTCCTGATCGGCGTGGCTGCAAGGTTACACTATCAATATTCCTCAATAGGTATCCACCATGGTTAATACATATTTTTTCTTCTTTTGTTGATATAATCAAACTGCCAAACTTGGCTGACCCAGTGCCACTCCCAATTTGACACCATGGGTCGATTAGGCACCCTCGGGGCTTGCAGTTAAAGCCCCTGTCCCACTTGGCCGACCTATGCCGACCTTTCTTTACTCGTGGACATTTTTAACAGGGTGATAAAACGCCCCGACCTACTTGAGGCAACGAGTACCAACGGCTAGCATAACGAGCCGCTATGATATATCGACGAACTCCTTCGACCTCCTATGGACTCGTTACGAACATTCTGCGAGTTTGCATCAAGGGAAAACTCGGGAGAATTCGTCCTCGTGAAAGATTGACAGTGTTCTCGCTTCATCGTGCGTTAGTGCCACAGCTCGTGCTTCAGATAATTTCCTAGTTCCATCCACCCCTGGATTCCCACTGTTCTCATGCGCCCAGACAGCGAAGTGCTCTCTTTCATCGACGGGCTGCTCCGTGATGTACATAATATGTGCCGGTGGACCAGCGCTTCAACTCCCCCTCCCATCTCCAATCTGACCTTTCTGCCTGGGCCTCCTCCATTGTCAGAGTGAGGCCCAGCGTAAATTGGACGAACATCGCCTCATATTTCGCTTGGGGGGTTCACACAACAGCGGTATGAACATTGACTTATCTAACTTCAGATAGCCCTTGTTTACTCTCTCCTGCCCCTTCCCTTTACTAAAACTCCCATTATTTTTACTGTCTCCGAATACATTCTATATTTGTCCCGTCCTCTTCCCTGACTTCAGTCCGAATATGGTCTTGACTCGAAACATCGCCCATGCCTTCTCCCCATAGATGCTGTCCCACCCGCTGAGTTACTCCAGCATTTTGTGGCTACCTTCATTTTACCAGCATCTGCAGTTCTTTCGTACACATTTAGACTGCCCTATCGACAGCAGCATTATGCATTGCTTCCTCAGTATCCCGTGCAGTGCGGGCATCTACGTGCTGGACCGTAATCAGGCGGTGACGAGCCTGTTCCCGGATATGCTCCCAGTAGGGGCGATCCCTTCGGGGGCGGCGTGTATTTCCCAATTCCGGCTTTGCCAGCGGGACATCCAGACAGCCATCCCACTCACCACTGCCCATGAATCTGTGTACATCCACACCGGTCCCGCCGCGTGTTTAAGGGGCAGGGTGACGGCCACCAACTCAGCCAGCTGACTAGATCCCCCTCTACAAGAAACGCCTGAGGGTCCCGCGCTCCGACGGGAGTCCACTCTTTTTATTCTTTTTCTTTATAGCCAAAAATAATTTAGTCCATTATTAAAATTAATATTTATAATACAATATAAAACGAAACAAACCCCACCACCATAATATGCGTCAAACAAATATCCGAAATAAACTCCTATACAACTACATTACAAACCCCATCGAGGATGACTTCCACCCCACGCGGTGCCCAGCGGTCCCGGAAATCCCCGGGGAGCCCGTGGACAGCGCGTGGTCCATCTCAAGTGCCACCCGGGCGCGGACGTAACCCCGGAATAGCGGCAGGCAGCCGGCTCTGGCAGAGCCCTCTTCCGCCCGGCGCCGTGACTCGCGGATGGCCAGCTTGGCCAGGGCTCAGAGCAACCCAACCAGGACATCTTCAGCCCTACCGTCTCCCCTACGCACAGGATGTCCAAAGACGAGGATGGTGGGTGAGAAGTTCAGCCAGAAGGCAAGGAGCAGCCCCTTTAGATATTGGAACAAGGGCCTCAACCTCACACGCTCCATATACACGTGGTTCACAGACTCTTCCAGCCCGCAAAAGTGGTAGCGGCTGGCGAGTCTGTGAACCGCGAGAGAAACAGGTTGCAGGGGACTTCTCGGTGCAATACCCGCCACCCAGGTCCCCGATGTAGAGGGGAGAATCGCTGTGTAGAGGGACCCCTCTCGTGACTAAAAGGCAACACTGCCCGCCACTGTGTGTGTGGACAGTGGACCAGTGCAGGGTGTGGAGGAGAAGCCCGTACAGGAGACGCTTCCCTGCGCGTCGGAGGGGGATGAAGGGTGTTGATGGAAGGCGGCTCATGTGCGGGACCGGTTCCCGAGAAGGTTTACGGCGCCTGGGACCGACCAGTACTTGCAGCGGAGCAGGGGTTTGCTCAGCCGCAAGTACTCCACACGTTCGCGTCTCCCGGAAACCCGCTGGGGCGGGACAAGGGCTGGCTGCAGTTAGGTCGGGCCGTTGCCATCCGTCGGCGGAGGGGCCTCGGTCGACGGCAACCGGGTTCCAGACTCTCAGCAGGTCCCGGTAGAAGACAGGCAACCTCTGCTGGACAGCACGGCTATTGCACACCATCGGTGTCCGCGGACCTCCTTGACGGAAGCGGCCCTGTTGGGATGAGTGTGTGGCCAGCACGTGCCGCCTGGGAGAATGCCCTGAGTACAGGTATATTTGCAAGGTCCTGAGGCGGAGAGCCGCCAGCTGGGTGCGGATACGGAGCAGCGACTGACCGCCCTCCTCGCTCGGGAGACTCCGGACCGCTGCAGAGACCCAGCGCAGCAGAGGGTCCAGGCGGGCTGGGGGTTCAGACTGTCCGTCGGGACGCGGTCACAGCACAGACTGGCCGTCGGGACGGGACACAGATGGAGACGGTTCCGGTGGGTGTCGGTCCGGCCATGGTGGGGTGCGAGCGGCGTGTGGTGCCGGCGGTCAGTCTGGGCTGCGACACGTTCACGCCGGCCAGACCGGCGTCCGCCACCGCATTGGAGATCGAACTGTGCTCCCAGCCGTCCCTACGGGCAGTCTGTGCTCGGTCCGGGACCCCTCAGGTTCCTATTAACTCCCCCCCCCCCCCCCCCACCGTAATCCCCTGTCCTCTGGTCCTCAATTCCCCTACTCTGGTCAAGAGATTCGATGCGTCTACCCGATCAATTCCTCGCGATCCAGGGACGCTACAATTTCCCGGCGGGTCACCGTGAGGTTGTGCAACTGACAATTACTCCGCTGCTGCAGTTACCGGTCAGTTCCGGGGATTAACGGACGCCGGGTCTGCTCCCGTGTCCATCAGCCCATGGTCCCAGCCGTGTGGAATATGAGAATAAATCCGGTCCTGTAGAACCGGGTGTGATCCCGCTGCACAGGCACCTACGGTCAGCCTCGGCTTCCACCGCCCCCCGCCCGCCGCCGCGCCCACGGTTGGACGGCTCACAGACCCCGTCCCGTCTGTTGGTCTGGGTGTAGTTTGACGCGATTACGCGCCGCTCCCGAAGCCATTTCACACACTTCAACAATCTCCCGGCGGCTCAATGCAGTTTGTGCGGCGGACAATCTATCGGGTCCGAGTCCCGGGAGGGTTCCCGGGGTGAACGTGCGCCGGGAGCGTCAATAATCGCAGACATTGAAGTGGAAACACCGCCGTCACTAAACACCGCCGTCTGTATCATCCGGGGCACACGGGGCAGCTCAGTGTCACGCACACGGCTGGAGGTGCGTTAAAGGAGCAGAGACAGCGGGAGCCGGGGGGGGGGGTCTGTTTTCTGGGTGGTTACCGGGGGGACGGGTGTCTGGTGGCCGGGGGAGACGGGTTTCTGGCTGTCAGCTGGTTGCCGGGGGGACGGGAGTCCAGTTGGCGGCTGGTTCCCGGGAAGGGGGGAGGGGGGAGGGGGTCCAGTTGCCGGATGTCTGGGTTTTTCTAGTTGCTGATTGTCCGGTTGCCGGGTGACCGGGGGGACGGGTGTCCGGTTGCATGGAAGTCGCGCGGGTGTCCGTGGATCTGGGTCTCTGCCCAACAGCAAGTGAGTCCGAGGGGCCGAGAAGGATGACATCAGACTTACTCTCGTATAGTTGGACGATGTTCTGGGCCATCCAATACTTTATATCCTCGAGGCAGTGGATAAGGTTAAGTAGATTTGATCGGTTGTTGGGCTTCAGGGGGAGATAGAGTTGTGTATCGTCTGCGTAGCAATGGAAGTAAATGCAGTGCCTTTGAACGACTTGGCCTTAGGGGAGCATGTACAGGGAGAAGAGAATGGGGTCAAGGACGGAACCTTGTGGAACCCCGCAGCGGAGAGTAGCTGGGGAGGAGAAAGAGATTGTCGGACAGGACCATAGAGGTTATCACTGCAGCCTGGGGGAATAGTACTAAAAACAATATGTGGTTCACATGAAGAAATGTGACATGTTCTGAGTACAATCAAATATATCTTACCATACAGCAAGCATAAGTGATTGTACTCAGAACATGTTACATTTCTTCATGTGAACCACATATTGTTTTTAGCACTATTCCTCCAGGCTGCAGTGATAACCTCCATGGTCCTGTCCGACAATCCAAGGCCTTGGAATGGTCTGTTCAGAACTTGCAGACCAACAAATTGATACGGTCATGTGATGGGTGACTTTCTCCTGTAACCACATACACCAACAAATTACTGCAGCTGAGAACCATCATGAATAGCTGAACCATCATTCTGAGTACCAATGGGAACCACGGTTGTGTTGGCCGATCTTGGACCACCAAAACGCCTGTGGCGGAGTCACGCTCTATTTTTATGAGGCATTTTGTAATCAGACAAAATGGAGGAAAAGCATGAAAGAATGATTGTCCCCAATGTAATGAAAAAGCTTTCACAGCTATTGCTCCTGGATCTGGTTCCCATGAAACATATTTAGGCAACTGGTGATTCAGTCTGGATGCAAACAGATCAATAACTGGCAATCCAAATCGAGTGACAATTGTTCGAAAAACCTTAGAATTCAACATCCATTCTATATTATCATTGAATTTTCGTGACCTTTGGTCTGCCACCACATTGACTACCCCTGGCAGATAGATGGCCGAAACCCCGATGTTTCTTGAAAGACACCAATGCCATATGAGATTAGTCATGCTATCACATGAAACTGATCTCGCTCCTCCCATATTATTGATATATGTCACTGCCGTAGTGTTATCAATCTGGAGTTGTATGTGTAAATTATTCATTGTGGAGCAATATGCCTTTAATCCTTGAAGTGCCCCCAGTAATTCCAAATAATTTATTCCTTGTGTGTGAAGAATCAGACTTTCTTGTTCATTCCATCTAGCTCCACAACTGGACTCAATGCTTGTTATCTTGCTCTTTGCAAATGCTGATAATGCAAAGGACCGAACTTTACTGCAGGGAAAGCTGCTACCAATTTCCCAATGACCTTAGCAACTTCTCGGATGGAGGGATTAAGCTTTTGTGTGAGACAAGTACAGACCTCAGCAATATCCACAACCTTGACTGCTGGAAATGTTACTGTCATATGAACTGAATCAATAAAACATCCCAAATACTGAATATTTTGGTTTGGATGTAATTTGGACTTAGTTGGATGCACCAACAACCCTAATGATTCAAACATATTTTTGGTTACTGCAACCGATTCCTCAGCTACTCTTTAGTGTTGCTGATAATTAAGACATCATGTAAGTAAGCCATGACAATGTGATTACGGGCCCTTAACAGCCCTAGCACAGGATTTAGCAATTCAGTAAATAGCCTAGGTGCTGAGCTTTGTATTGCCACAGCTGTCCCATCCAATTAAAATTCAAGTACCTGCGATAATGAGGTGGAATTGGTACTGAATAATTCGCATCTTGCAAATCAATCGTTGCCATAGAACAACCTTGTGAGACCAGCTGTTTTGCAGTAACGAAGGTGTCCATTTTGAAATGTCTATGGAGTACTGAACAATTTAAATGAGTGAGATCCAGAATTACTCTACAACCCCCATCTTTCGTAGATCTGGGGACAATATTAGACACAAATTGTTGTGAATGAGTAAAGGCTTTTTCAATCACTCCTTTTTTACACAAATTCTTAATCTCTTCGTTAACCTGTTCAGTTTCTGGAGCAGAAAACACCAACATTTTATTTGGCTTGTGCTGCTGAGGTGGATCCATCCCTGAGATAAACTTAATGGTAGAACCTGACACAGTATTTAGTATAAACATATCACATGTAATACAGCACCATTCATTGTAAAACAATTGTAATCTACCTCCAATAGGAGGTTGTGCATCAGAACCTTTAACAAATGTTCCCTGTACCTCTGCAGTCGGCCTGAAAGCCTGCTGCCTGCTCACATTGGGGTAGAGGCCACTTTGTCTTGGTGGGTAACTTCGTTGCCCCACTGGCCTCCCCCTGCTCGGTCCAGCACCTGGATCCGATCTTCGAAACACAAACCCAGGTCTGCGAAAAAGTGGCCGTGATGTATTTGGCTTCATGAACACAATTGTTTTTGCCTCGTCATCAATATCTCGTATCTGTTTGACAAGGTCTGTTCCAAACAGGAACTCAGGCGTTTGAATATTCGTCGCTTTACACAATGCAGCAAATTTTTGATTAAGAGTTGGTCTGATGGCGATTTTCCTAATGCAATGCACTTCAAAATATGCATTGCATAACAGAGCCAACATGTATTTTTGTGTCTGATTTATCATGGTCCCTTTGACCATATTGCCAAATGCAGCAATTGCTGCAGGCACCAGTTGGAGGACGTGTTGATGTCGAACCTCCTGTCCGCTCATAGAAGGACTCAATGGTGCCCAAATAGGTGGGTTCACCGTAGGCACTTTCAATGCTGCACAATTGACAGGCGTTTTGTACTTGTTGGTAGTCTCTTGCATTATAGCTTGCTGGAGCTGGTGAGACACTAAATAGCTAACGTTGTTTGCAAAGTACTCGTCCATTACCTCACCAGTCCCCTCCAGAATAGCAAAACTCATTGCAATATCCGGGACACCCGGAGCGTGGCCCTTGTGCTCTGGTGTTTGCACATAAGCAGGGACACCAGACATCGGGCCAGCTGCATCCTGTCCCGCTTCTCCCAAGTCATATATTAGGGAGGTATCCTCCAGTGCTAAACAAGGCGCTGGAAGGAAATCACTTTGCTGACATTCCACATATTCCTCTTGATATGGGCCTTGTTGAACAGCTGCTTGGGGAATCACTAGGCCCTTACACCCATGTTTTATCAGAGTTTCGAGCATCTTGTCCACATTCTGCATCCTCCCCCACATTCTTTTATTATCTGGAGGGGAGTCACATTCTTCTTCTTCAGATCTGTCTGAAAACACAGGTCTATTACATTTTCTTTTAGCCTTTCTATGGCTGTCGGTGGCCTCAGCCTCCTGGGTAACTGGAACTGGTGTGGAAAGTTCACTTTCCAATGAAACTGCTGTCGGTAAAACGGCACCCGGTATCGGAACCGGCGTAGCCTCGCTCATCTCCCGACCGATCCTAATCGATTAAGTGAATCCGTGGACCCACGCTTAGAACGAACTCTCCTCCCTGACCGCTCCATACCACCAACTCCAACTGACTTCTCGAGCCAGCTTTACGGAGTTAAATACTCTCAGGCAAAGATTTCAAAAATACTTACCAGCCAGGTTTCTACTTATCGCTGGTGGAGCTGTACCCCCCAGCCCGTTCAGTGCGACATGCGCGGACGTAATGACACGCATGCGCCTGGTGGGACTTCTTCACGTAGTCACTCACATGACTCGGAAGTAAAATTGGATATGAGGAGACTGTCCAATGTTTCATAATGTTTCCATCTGGTGACTTTCTTCACCGATGCATTTGTTTGCAAATTTAATTTTCCCAACGAGGGCAGAAGAAGGACTCTTGAATAAAAAGTCTGGATTAACACGGAGATGCCTATACATCTGTCACTTGTTATTGAAATAAACATCCGAAGAGATAACTCGGTTGTAAACCGGTCCCAGCAGAGTTTGGTGAAAAACATAGCCACGAATCGGCTACATAAGGAATTGGAAATGCAAGACTTTTGATTACAACAACTAGTGATGGTGCAGCACAGCAACGGGAACCGTTTCCCATTGTCTATTCGATCCAGCCTGCCTACAATTTCACTTACTCCAGTGCATCTCCTTCAGTCTTCCCTTTTAGTTCTCAAATAACAGAACGCCGGCCTTCCAGCGGCAACCCTTCTCATGCTTTGTTTTTCGATACATCTGTTATGTCCTCACATTATTCCATTCCGAGATGACGAGAATTAAACTCACTATTCCAATTCTGCCGCAAAAAAAAATTACGTAGCTTCAGACTAGCTTTGTTTTATTCTGCATACCTCCAATTATAAAACTACATCGAATTGACATTTTATTTCCATGGCATTTTCAATGCACTGGTATTGTAATCAATTGCTCAGACATAAACGCAAATCCATCTGCGAGATCGTTACATTTTATGGTATCGTTTCCTGATTATTCTCATGAAGGCGCAACAGCCAAACACTCCACCCCATAAGGTTTCACATCTTACACTTCTTAATATCCTACCAGCCAATTAGTTTCATTTTACAACCTATCACCATCTCCTGTCCAGCATTTAAATTCTCCAAGTTTCATGCCATCTTCAAATTTCAACAGACCTCGCATCTCCAAGTGCGTTTAATTTATATATGTGACATAGGCAATGACCGGAACGCAAACTTATGGAGGTCGATTTATTATTTCGCAATCTGATTTTTTTTTAAAAACATCATTTGGCAGAGGTGCAATGCCTGAGTCTGCAGGATGAGTTATGTGGTGTTTTTGCTTACGGACGTTGTATAGATAAGCCTGGGAACTACAGACAAATGAGCCTAACTACTGTGGTAATAAGGTTACAAGAGAGGATGCCGAGGGATAAGCAATATACGTATTTGAAAAGACGGCTGTTGATTAGGTGCAGTCGGTATGGCTTTGTGCCTAGAGGTCGTCTCTTGTGAATGTAATTGACATTTTTGCACTGAGGAAACCGAGATATTTCACCCAGCAGGGCCATACACCCAGACGATATGCACTCACTTTTCGTAAAATGCAGCATGATAGAATGTTCTGTAATGTAAGAATGCATGTGAGCCATGGAGAGTTATATAACTGGATACAGTGAAAAACACAAAGTGCTGGATGAACACAGCGGTCGGGCAAAATCGATGGAGTGCATTGATAGGTGAGCTTCGTATCGCAGATGGTGGCGGGGGAAGGATGTTTTGCCAACTGAAGTTCTGTGTCCAATGGTGTGCCTCTGGGATTTATGCTGATCCCATTGCTATTTGACATCTACACCAAGGATCTGGATGAGGGAGCACAAGGCACGATTAATAACTTTGAAGATAACAACAAATTAGGTTGTTCGGGGACGGTGAAGACGGCTATAATGAATTCCCGCAGCATCATGATCAGCCTGGCAAGTGGGCCACGGAATTGGTAAAGGGAGTTTAATTCAGTTAAGTGTGAAGCGTTGCATGGCTGGACGTTAAACTAAGATTGTTCCTTATAGCGCTGGGAGTGCAGTAGTCTATGGGATCCAGCAGAACAGTTACATAGTTCATGAAAGTGGCATCACCGGTGGATTGGATTGTCAAGAATGTTTTTGGTTTTTTGACCATCATTTATAAACTTTCCTGTTAGTTATAGTATTGACGTTATCTTACAGTTGTACAAGTTGTCCCTGGGCCCAATCTGGGGAATTTGGGCAAACGTGCTTAATTCGGGACACCCTCAGGAGGGTCTATACGCGAGATCACGCACCGACCCTCGCCACTCCACCGCCCTCCAGCAGTCCGCAGCCGTCGGCTTCCCTGCAGCCTGGACTCAGCACCGGGCCTGAAGTTCCCACGCTGCAGATTCCCACTCCCCTGGGTGTTACTGCGCGGGATCCTACTGCTAGCCCCCCCCCCCCCCCCACACACGCACTGGTAATCGCAGTGGCTGTTCCACTGGGTCTTCCACATCACCCGCAAACGATGTGACCCCAGCTCTTCCCCACCCACACTACAGTCTTCAGGCCCCCTCCTCCCTGTCCACCCCCCCCCCACCACCACCACCACCAGGCATCGCCTCAGCCTCAGTCCACTCACCAACCTTCCTCCGGCCCCAACCCGCATCTCTGCCGTGTGTTCACCATCCTCCCTGAGCTCTCCCTCTCTGACACCGAACGGTCGGTCGTCAGCAGAGGCCTTACATTTGTTCCCCTCCATCCCCACTTCAATGAGTTCGGCGCCCACCATGACTTGGAGCAATTCTACCGTCGCCCCCGCCTTACAGCATTCTTCCATGGAAAGGAGTCCTCGCCCCTATTGCTGATCCATTTCCCCGTCTCCAACGGAACCCCTCCTCGTGTAACCCCCCCCCCCCCACCCCCCCATGGTCTTCAGGCTTTAGACCTTTTTATTCAAAACTGCCGGCGGGACATGAACCGCCGCAACTTCTCCACTCCCCTATCTCACTCCAGTCTCTCCCCCCTGAACTTACAGCCATCGACTCACTCCGCAACAACCCAGACTGGGTTATTAAACCCGCCGACGAGGGAGGTGCCGTGGTATTGTGCCGCGCCGATCTCTACAAAGCATGGGCCACACGCCAACTCTAGGACACCTCCTCCCACTTACCCCTGGACGATGACCCCACAGACGAGCACCAGGCCACTATCTCTAGCACCATCACTGACTTCATCCACTCCGGCTCCCTGCCCCCCCCCCCCGTTCTCTAGTCCCCCATCCCCTCATCTTCACCATCGACGTCCAGTCACTCTACACCTCCATCCCTCACCAGGATAGTCTCAAAGCCCTGCAGTTCTTCCTCGACCGGAAAACGAACCAATAACCATCGACTGATACTCTCCTCCGCCTAGCGGAGTTGGTCCTTGCCCTCAATACCTTCTCCTTTGACTCCTCCCATTTCCTCCAAATACAATGCGTAGCTATGGGCACGCGCATGGGCCCCAGCTATGCCTTTGGTGCTGCCTCCTGAACCCACACACAATTGACTGACTCCATCCACTTTACCACTAACTTCCAAATACACCTGGCCCATTTCCGACAATTCCCTACCATTTTGTGACCTCACCATCCCCATCGCAGGTGATAGACTTCGGACCGACATCGACTATTAACCCACTGACTCCCATGGCTATCTAGACTAAACTTCTTCCCACCCTGCTTCCTGTAATGTCTCCATCCTATAATCCCAATTCATCCGTCTACTTCGCATCTGCTCACAAGATGAGGTATTCCGCACCAGGGCATCGGAAAAGTCCTTATTCTTCTGGGGATCCCTACTATAGATGAGGCTCTCACCAGAGTCTCTATAATACCCCGTAACACTGCTCCCTCTCCCCATCCCCCACTCGTAACAAGGGCAGCGTCCCCCTAGTCCTCACCTTTCACTCCACTGGCCGTCATATACAACAAATAGTCTTCCGTCATTTTCGCCACCTCCAACGTGACCCCACCACTCGCTACATCTTCACCCCCCCCCCCCCCCGTCTGCTTTTTGCAAAGACCGCTCCCTCCGCAACTCCCTGGTAAATTCTTCCCTTCCATCCCGCACCACCCACTCCCCGGGCACTTTACCTTGCAACCGCAAGAGATGTTATATTGTCGCTTTAGCTCCCCCCTCGACACCATTCAAGGATCCAAGAAGTCGTTCCAGGTGCGACAGAGGTTCACCTGCATGTTCTCCAACCTCATCTATTTCATCCGTTGCTCTGGATGTCAGCTGATCTACATCGGTGAGACCAAGCATAGGCTTGACGAACGTTTTGCCGAACACCTCCGCTCGGTCCGCATTAACCAATCTGATCTCCGGGTGGCTCAGCACCTCAACTCCCCCTCCCATTCTGAATGCGACCTTTCTGTCCTGGGCCTCTTCCATGGCCAGAGTGAGCACCATCGGAAATTGGAGGTGCAGCACCTCATATTCCGCTTGGGCAGTTTGCACCCTAGCGGCATAAACACTGACTTCTCCAATTTCCAGTAGCCCTTGCTGTCTCCTCCCCTTCGCAGCTCTCCCTCAGCCTTCGGGCTCCTCCTCTTCCTTTCTTCTTTCTTCTTCCCCACCCACCCTGCATCAGTCTGAAGAAGGATTTCGGCCCGAAACGTTGCCTATTTACTTCGCTCCATAGATGCTGCTGCACCCGCTGAGTTTCTCCAGCACTTTTGTCTACCCTAGAAAATGCGAGATGTCATCTTTATTTTGTTAACGAGTTTACCTCCCAGCTGCAGGGATCCCTCTCTGTCCCGCAGTTCTGATCTCACTCCCCCTACCCGGGAAAAACACAAGGGGAGAGTTACGAAGATAGACATAAAATGTTGGAGTAAATCAGCGAATCGGGCAGCATCTCTGCAGAATTGGAATAGGTGAAGCTTCGGCTCGAGACCTTTCTTCAACGCACCAGCCTCTGCATTCAGCACGTCATCATCTGATATTTTGTCACCTCCAACGTGATCCCACTACCAGTCACACTTTCCCATTCCCATCCGACTTCGCAGAGTTCCTCCTACTGCAGCTGCATAATACACTCAAACCTTTCCGCTCAAAGGCTCCCCTCCCCAGGTATTTCCCCCAAAAGTTCAAGAAGGAACTGCAGATGCTGGAAAATCGAACGTAGACAATAATGCAGGAGAAACTCAGCAGGTGCGTCAGCATCTCTGGAGCGAAGGAAATCGGCAACATTTCGGACCGAAACCCTTCTTCAGACTGATGCAGAGTGGAGGGGGGTTGGGGGGGGGGGGGGGTGGGGAATGGAAGAGGAGGAGCCAGATGGGCTGAGGGACAGCTGAGAAGGGGAGGAGACAGCAAGGGCTACCGGAAATTGGAGGTCAATGTTCAGGCCACTGGGATGTAGGCTGCCCAAGCGGAATATGAGGTGCTGCTCCCTCTGTTTCCGATGGTGCTCACTCTTGCAATGGAGGAGGCCCAGAACAGAAAGGTCGGATTCGGAATGAGCGCGGGAGATGGCGCACACGTCGCTATACCTCCTCTAGCATATCAATGTACGAACCAAGGTGGCCTTACAGGTGACGCAACGGTTCAGGTGATCGCCTGTAATCGTATCTACTGCACCCAGTGATCCCAATCCTAGTCTCTGTCCAAGTATCTGCCTGTCAATCTCACATCACCGGTAAAGGTTTAATAGGAACCCGAGGGGGAGTGTTGTTTACAGAAAGGGTGGTGGCTTTTCTGGAACGAGTTGCCCGAAGAGATTGTTGTTTTATGTACTTTCACAATGTTGAAACACGTTTGGACAGGTACATTGATAGGGTAGGTTTAGAAATGATACGGGGCATAAACACGCAGATGGGACTCGTGAAGATGAATTATATTGGTTGAAAGATGAACTTCAGGGCTCTTTTCCGTGCTAATGAGATCCACAGAGTCCTTGAATGCATGCTAAATCCTCAGTTCACTACAGAAAGTGAATAATATAATGTAAGCGAATAGTATAAGAATGTTTATAATTTAAGTTAATTGTTGTGAATGCGTTTCCTTTTAATCCTTATAATTATTTTAAAATAATATTATTTGATTAATTGTTTGTTTATTATTTAAGCATGCATTTTAATTTTGTTTGTTCTACCTGTGCGTTTAGAAGCTGAAATGTTATTGCAAGTTGTCAAATGATGTACAGCCTTTAAGCTGTCCAACCATGAAGCCTAAACGAGTCCGTAGATCTGTACACAGCAGTACATTCAGCTTTGGAAATTCTGCTGACCTGGTCCAAAGTACGAAAACGAATATTCCACAGAGGCGAGTAAATCCGCGGGATTGCATTCAGGTCAGCAAGTTCAGTTCGAACCCATTACAACCAGTTATTGGAGAGAAGTAACTAGAAGCCCTTAAGATGTATCTCTTTATACCGAATAATAAATCTGTTAGCCTATGGAATATTCATGGCTTATATTATGAAGATATAACTATGGCGTGATGTAAGCACATTTAACACATCTCTTACGTAGAGTTGCGTCCTGTTATATTCATTAATATACACAATCAGAGCACAACCGTGGGTGCAACGTGGTATGGCACCTGAAACATACTAACGCGGCACAGTATATGGGAGATAAGTAAATACGCCGCATTTCTTGTATATTCCCAATAAGTTCCGTTCTGACAGACTGAACGCAAATTAAAACGACAGTGTACAGATTCTGTAGTTAATCGCAAATGGATAGTAAACAATAGAAACGCGTTCCAGTGCACACGTCACAATAAAAAAACAAACTAACATTCTGATGTTTGACGCAGTAAAATCGACAGACAAGTGAGTGCGGATGCTGGGTCTCGTGGAAGAAATAATACAACGTAGTCCAAAAGTCCAGAGTCGGGAGTATTTTATTGTCATATGTCCCACATAGAACAATGGAATTCTTACTTGTAGCAGCACAGCAGAATATCTAAACACAGTACCCTGATCCTGGGGAAATTCAGCTGTTCTGGCAACATTGGTGCAAGAAACTGGGCAGGCAACGTTTTGAATCGGATATTTACTTCGATGTTTGAAGGAAAATGTTCCGGTCGTAACCAGGGTTGTCTATTTCCCTCCTCCGATGCTGCCCGAATGACTGCGCTCTTCCGCCTCTTTGTTTTTTTTTCTCTTCTTGAATCTCGAATAGTTTGGAACAAAGCGAAAGATAACTTGATGCGACGTAAACATGTCAAATATCCCTCAAAACGTAGTCCATAAAATTGTACCCAAGAATATAGAGTGATCTATATATTGTTCTTCTATGTTACAGCTGACTTGGTGGCAATCATCATTTTCTGTCGGGGAAATTGTGGCCTCTCCAAATGTATCACCCGTTACCTGGTGGCTATGGCAGCAGCTGATCTCATGGTCCTGATAGTTGAAGTGATCCTGTATGAAATTAAAAATGCTTATTTTCCAAATTCATTCCCCAATTACACCCCCATTTGCAGTCTGAACCTGGCCCTTCTTTTTGTTTCACTGGATTGCTCCGTTTGGTTAACCGTCGCCTTCACCGTTGATCGTTTTATTTCTATTTGCCATCTGCGTTTGCGAACCAGATATTGCACTGAAAAAAACTGCATCTATTGTGATCGCTGTGATATGTTCGCTTAGCGTTGTAGACAATGTGCGTGCTTATTTTATATATGAACCACGAGAAATAATCGACAACGTGCCATGGTTTTGTTCGGTAAAACCAACCTGTTTTACATCTCCTGTATGGCAGGCATTTATTTGGTTTGATACTATCCTAAACCCAATTGTGCCAATTGGTTTGATAATACTTCTTAACTCTGTTACCAGAAGACATATTTTAATGGCCAACAGGGTGAGGCAGGGACTTCGACAGCAGAATACATCAAAGGTGGAAAACGATCCCGAGATTGAGAATCGAAGAAAATCTATAATTTTATTGCTTGCAATAACTGGCAGCTTCATACTCTTGTGGATGGTAATATTCGTGACCTTTCTTTCTGTGACATTTACAGATAATCAAACATTATCAACAAATTATAATAGTCCCTTCACTGTTGCTGAAAAATCTGGTTATATACATTTATATATGCATCAAATACATTTATTTATGCTGCATCCCAGGCTAAATTTAGAGATGAATTGAAGAGTCTGTTTAGGTATCCTCTAACGTGCGTCAGATGTTTACTGTGATAAATGCAGTCCGTTCAAAAACCGAAAGGGTAAGTCATTGCAGAACTCAATTTTTGCTTCATTTTGGCTGACAACTGTTCAGGGAGATATCTCAAGGACATGTGTAATTTAAAAACTATGCGTGGTACTCATTCAGATCAAAGTGCTTATTGCCAATTTCAACAAAGGGCAATTAATTACCTTTTTAGCAAGAACGTCGTATTGCGATGGCGGACACAACAATAAATATAGCAAAGAATGTAGAAATTAATGCAAGGATTATCGTGCAATCTAAAGAAGTGCTGAAGTAATAAAGTGTAAATACGTATTAAAACGTGTGAACTACAGTTAATACTAAGAGTATTAAGCAACACCTCCTTGACAGGGACGTGAGAGAGATGATTGGTTCCGGATCTAATTACTGCGAGGAACAAGTTGTTCTTAAGTTACCCGGTAACAGGCAATGATAGCCAGTCTGAAGAAGGGTCTCGACCCGAAACGTCGCCTATCTCCTTCACTCCTTAGATGCTGCTGCACCCGCTGAGTTTCTCCAGCTTTTTGTGTAACCCAACAGCCAATGATAGCTCTTTTCAGAATCATGTTATCACACGCTGAAGTACGTAACTTCTTCCAATCCAGCAGTTGTATCAGACCTTTGTATAAAGGACCGATCTAATTCCATGCGCTCATTCAATTTATGACGTTGAATGTGAGGGCAGGCAATAGAGTTACGGGCAAGGGTCAATTACGTACAGAGGGCTTTTCTTCGTCTCAAGATGGGTACCGACCCGAAACTCGCCTATCCATGTTTTCTAGAGAAGCTATCTGGCCCGCTGAGTTAATCCAGCACATCGTTGAGACTTCCGTGCAGTCAGCGTCTTTATTTCCTTTCGTCCACATGACCAGAATAAATATGGAAATGAGAAAAATGACTACATTAGACACAATTATTATTATTATGTAGTAAATCGCTCTCTCTGTTTCTGTCACCACTTGGTCGTGAATGTGTGCGTGTGTGTTTCTGTGTGGGAGATGTATGGTAATGCTGAGGCTTTAGTTGTGTTAGCATTGATAATCCCCTAGACATTGTCCTACTGAAGAAAATAGAAAGTTTGTCCACCAGTCACGGTGTGTTATAGTGTATGATAGTGGTGAATGGTTTCTTCCACCGCGACTTTCACCCGACACTAACTGAGAATTCCGCAATGGAATCTATCAGCGGAGAAGACTACACGCACTAATCAGTATCAATGGTGCTGACGTGAAAATGGTTGAGAGGTTCAGCTATTAGCGGTAAATATGACCATGCATCTGTCAGTTAGTGATCAGCCAAGAGGCCTATACTTCCTCAATAGACTGAGGAAATTCTGCACGTCACCAAAGACATTCAAAAACCTTTACAGATGTGCCGTACAAATCATACTACGCAATAGACAATAGACAATAGACGCAGGAGTAGGCCATTCGACCCTTCGAGCCAGCACCGCCATTCAATGTGATCATGGCTGATCACCCCAATCAGTACAACCTTCCTGCCTTCTCACCATATCCGCTATCTTTAAGAACCCGATCTCAAAGTCAAAATCAAAGCCAATTTTATTTGTCAAATGCACCCGAAGGTGCAGTGGAATTAATTTGCAAGCAGCGATAAACTGAAAAATAACATACAATATACATAGAAACATAGAAACATAGAAATTGGGTGCAGGAGTGGGCCATTCGGCCCTTCGAGCCTGCACCGCCCTTCAATATGATCATGGCTGATCATCCAACTCAGTATCCCGTACCTGCCTTCTCTCCATAACCTCTGATCCCCTTAGCCACAAGGGCCACATCTAACTCCCTCTTAAATATACCCAATGAACTGACCTCAACTACCCTCTGTGGCAGAGAGTTCCAGAGACCCACCACTCTCTGTGTGAAGAAATTCCTTCTCATCTCGGTCCTAAAGTATTTCCCCCTTATCCTTAAGCTGTGACCCCTTGTCCTGGACCTCCCCAACATCGGGAACAATCTTCCTGCATCTAGCCTGTCCAACCCCTTAAGAATCTTGTAAGTTTCTATAAGATCCCCTCTCAATCTCCTAAATTCTAGAGAGTATAAACCGAGTCTATGCAGTCTTTGTTCATAAGACAGTCCTGACATCCCAGGAATCAGTCTGGTGAACCTTCGCTGCACTCCCTGTATGGCAATAATGTCCTTCCTCAGATTTGGGGCAATAATGTCCTTCCTCAGATTTGGAGCAATAATGTCCTTCCTCAGATTTGGGGAAATAATGTCCTTCCTCAGATTTGGGCAATAATGTCCTTCCTCAGATTTGATATACAATACGATTTAACACAAACATCTAGCTCGCTCTTGAAAGTATGCAAAAAACGGCCTCTACCGTCCTCTCAGGCAAAGAATTCCACAAACTCACAACTGTGTATTAAAAAGCGTTTCCTCATCTCCGTTCTAAATGGCTTTCCCCTTATTTTTAAACAATGGCCCCTGTTTCTGGACTCCCCCATAGGGGAATATAGGGAACATGTTTCCTGCCTCTACCGTGAACAAACCTTTAATAATCTTATATGTTTCAATAACATCTCCTCTCATCCTTCTAAATTCCAGAGTATACAAGCCCAGCCGCTCTATTCTCTCAGCATATGACTGTCCACCCATCACGGGATTTAACCTTGTAAACCTACGCTGCAAGCTCAATAGCAAGACTGTCCTTCCTCAAATTAGGGGACCAAAACTGCACAGAATACTCCAGGCGTGGTCTCACTAGGGCCAGGTAGAACTTTAGAAGGACCTCTTTGATCCTGTACTCAACTACCAAATATCACCAATGAGTCCACGATTTCTAGAGCAACTTCCTTAAGAACCCTGGGATGCAGACCATCGGGCCCTGGGGATTTATCACCCTTCAGTTTCATCAGTCTAACCAACACAATGTCCTGCCTTAAGTGGATTTCCTTCTGTTTTTCAGTCACCGCAGATCCCCTGGTCACTACTAAACAGTCGCCCCTTACGGCCCTTGAAATCATTCTTCCTCTGATCTTGCACCATCTACATTATTCCCAGAAATACTTGCCATTGTTGTACCACTGTCATCCCTGCTTGGGTATCTTTCCAGTCAACTTTGGCCAGCTGCTCCCTCATGCCTCCATCTTCCCCTTTATTCAACTAAAACACTGACACCTCCAATCTACCCTTCACCCTCTCCAATTGTAGATTATACCTCACCATGTTATGGTCTCCTAATGGCTCCTTAACCTCAAGTCCTTTATCAAATCCGGATAACTACATAACACTAAATCCAGAATTGCCTTCTCCCTGATAGGCTTCAATACAAGGTGCTCTAAGAATCCATCACGGAGGAACTCCACTAAACTCCCTTTCTTCGAGTGCAGTACCAACCTGGATTTCCCAGTCGTCCTGCATGTTCAAATCTCCCATAACAACCGTAGATTTACCTTTACTACATGCCAATTGTAACTCATGATTCATCATGCACCCTATATGCAGCCTACTGTTTGGGGGGGGGGGGGGGGGGCTGCAGATAAGTCCAATTAGGGTATTTTTACCCTTACAATTCCTTAGTTCTATCCATACTGACTCCACATCTCCTGGTTCAATCTGACCACTGCAAGGGATTGAATTTCATTCCTCACCAACAGAGCTATCCCAGCCCCCTCTGCGCACCTGCCTGTCTTTTCGATAGAAGGTTTACCCTTGAATATTCAGTTCCCAACCCTGGCCCTCTTGCAGCCATGTCCTAGTAATACCCACGACATCACACTTGCCAATATGCCAACTGCGTCTCAAGCTCGTCCACTTTATTTCTTATAATTCGCGCATTCATATGCAGCACTTTGACTTTGGTATTAACCTTCCCTCTCGCACCGCTCGCAATTGACACTGACCTTACCCTCTTATCTCTTCCCGAACTTTACTTCCCATTAATTCGGGGGTCTTTTGCAACTTTTCCTGTACTCACTTTCCCTTCAGCTCCATCTTTATACTCCCAATTTGTCAATCCCTCCCACACACTATTAAGTTTAAACCCATACGTGTAGCCCCAGCAAATATGCATGCCAGGACGCCGGTCCCCCTCCAGGTAGTTGAGTTAGGTACGATTAGAATATTTATGGAAAACATTTGGAAAGTGTACAAGGATAACGGCAAAATTCCGGCTGGTGGAACTAGCGTAGATAGAGAATATGGTCGGCATGGATAAGTTGGGCCGAAGGGCCAATATCCTATAAAGGCGTTGGCTGACCTCTACTTTATGAGTGGAAGTAGCGCTGTTGTGCTCTTATATGAAATAGGTCCTTCAGCCCAGCTCATCCATAATTACCCAAATCGATCCTGATCTCGGTTGCTGTCCATGTCGGTCGGTCGCTCGTTCTCTCGCGTCTGATTGTGTCCACATGCTGCAGTACGCTTGTTGGATGGTGAATCGGCGGCTGTAAATTATCCCAGTGAATGTAGGTGTTTGGCGAAAGGGTGGGATTTTTATAGGTAGGTGAAATCGAATAGGCTGCAGGAAATTGGACTTGGGAGAAAGGGAAGGAGAAGTTGTAAATTATTTTCAGATTTCAACGCGCTTGAATTGCCGAGGCAATGAAAAATACGGACTAAATTCGGGGAAATTGGATTGGTATAGATAAGTACAGTGGCCAGCATGGGCATGATCCGCCAAAAGGCTTATTTCTGTGTTCCGTGACGCACGGTTGTTTGGCTAACCATCACCTCCCATGCCGCGAGGAAATTACTGTACAACTACATTAAATAATGATCTTCGCCTTCATTTAACAGGAATAGTCACACAATATTCAGTCCAAGACCACGTCCCAGTTTGCTGAACTTCACCAGATTCTCAGTGAGAAAGACCTGCGAGAACTGGCAGATATCCGGGAAGAAGAGCAGTTAATTCTGAAAACAATGGAGAAAAATCTTCAAGGGATTCAAGGGAATATCAATTCCATTCAGGAGGAACTATTAAAGCTACAGGAACAGATGGATCATAAAGACAGTGTGATATTTCTGAAGGTGAGCAGTTACACTATATTTTGGCGGTACAAATGCGGACACGAAATGGTGGGTGACATTTCCGAAAGAAAAGTCGCATTTACCAGTTATTCACAACTGGAAAAATGTACCTCCTGCACCAGCTCTGTGTTGCCGTTGGTCCCAAACTACCCGACCTCCCGCACAATATTCACGATTTCAGCACTGCCTCCCAACTCCTTGGGAAACCGTCTCTGTGAACTTGTCACTGAGTTAGTGATTGTTTAATATTTTCCTCAAAAGAAGGAGAATCTCCACAAATCACAAAACCATGGGAAAAGTTAGCCTAAAAGGTGAACCGAAATGGAGAGGGAATATGCGATCGTAAACCAACCCGGTGAAGGCAGCTTAATGGATGCGCTTGGTCAGTCCCAGGGACCTATCCACCTTAAGGTCGCTCTCACATAAAGGGACATATTATCTCCAAATTATCCTTTTACATTTCAAGGGACCTATTAACTTTCTAGTTATTCGTTTGCTATTAATGCATTTGTCGAATCTCTTAAGATTCTATTTCATCTTTTCTGGCAAAGCTTTGTCCTGAGCGCTTTTCAAGTCCTGGTCTTCCTCAGGTGTACTCCTACATCTTGTATACTCCACAGAATCCAGCCAACTTTACCTAAGCAGCCCCCCAGCCCTTTGTCGATCAAATTTGTTTTATCCTTCCGGCCTTGTCCTTCTCTCTGACAGGTACATTCTAGTATTGGGACTGAATGATTTATTTTACTTCGGAGTCACGTGAGTGACTACGTGGAGACCCCGCCAGCACGCATGCGCGACATATCGTCGTTCGCATACGGAAGCGACAGTCGGGAGGAGCGGGGCTCCTCCAGCGTAAGTTTAAAAAACTTACGAAAGGTAAGTCTCACCGGAGTGGTGAGCGTGGCGACTTTATTTCTACTTGTTCTTTCAGGAATGGAGTCGCGGAAATCGAAAAGAGCAGCGGCAAGAGCTGCTGCCATGGAGAGCAGCCAGCAGCGTGCCGCTTCTCCTGAGCTGCAAGTGTTACCTGCAGCTCCCGATTTTCGCCTATGAGGGCCGCTGGTTCGCCGCGGACTGGCGGTAAATCCACCCGGAAGTCGGACGGGACTGCCGACTCAGCTGGGTCCAGTCCCGAGGACACCCCGCTCGCTGATAGCGACGGAGGTCGTCTTGCCCGCATGGAGCGGATGGTGGAGCAATTGCTCCAGCGTGACCTGCTTTTGCAGGGTCAGGGTCACGGTGGGCCTCTTCGCAGGCCCACGGCAGGATCCTATCATGGACTGCCTAATGTCTCACCCTCTTCGCAGGGGAGCATTGGGGGTCAGAACTGGGATGACCCTGAAGAGGGGGAGTTGGCTGAACAACCAACAGTGTCAGGGGTGCAAGAAGAGTTACTGGATATGGTAAACAAACATGCAGTTCCTTCTCAAAAAGGCCTACCTATCCACCCAAAGCTGGCAGCTAGTATCAACTATATGACTACAAACCAGCTTCAGGAGCAAGCCATCAATGCAACAGCTGAAAGGTATCTTGCTCCTGAAAATTGTAACTCACTGATTGTTCCTGTGGTGAATAACCCTATATGGGGGAACATGAGCCCTACGATTAGAGGGCAAGAAGTCAAACTTCAGAGGATCCTGAAACTTTTGACCGCCGGGATTACGGCAGTGGCCAGAACTGCGGTGGGAATAGAGTTACCGGAAGAACTACAGGATGCTCTGGCCTTGCTGTGTAACACACAGTTTGAGATAAATAACTACAGGAAGAGCATTATCAAACCTGCACTCAACCCCAAATTTGCGGGGTTATGCAGACCAGGTAACGCTCAACCACCAAATCTGCTGTTCGGAGATAACCTCCCAAACAGGTGAAAGACCTGGACGAAGAGGCCAAGGCCATAGGCCTGATAAAGGTACCCAGTACCTCCAAACCTCACTACCAACAGCGACAGCACCCCTACACACCCACCGGACAGCGATATCACAACAGATCGTCCGGTGGTGAAAGCTCGAAGGCCGGCCCACCTGCACAACGGTCTTTTTTAGGCCATGGCCCAGCCCGGCCTTCTTGTAAAATGCGCCACCCCTACAACGCAGCAACTAAACAGAAGAAACAAGGGCAAAGACCGCAACACCGGCAATAACTTTGGAGGTAGGTGGAGCCAAAAGTTTATACTTTCACAAAAAGAAAGAACGGCGGGCCATGCTGAACTATTAGAAACATAGACATAGAAACATAGAAATTAGGTGCAGGAGTAGGCCATTCGGCCCTTCGAGCCTGCACCGACATTTAATATGATCATGGCTGATCATCCAACTCAGTATCCCGTACCTGCCTTCTCTCCATACCCTCTGATCCCCTTAGCCACAAGGGCCACATCTAACTCCCTCTTAAATATAGCCAATGAACTGGCCTCAACTACCCTCTGTGGCAGAGAGTTCCAGAGACCCACCACTCTCTGTGTGAAAAAATTCCTTCTCATCTCAGTCCTAAAGGATTTCCCCCTTTTCCTTAAGCCGTGACCCCTTGTCCTGGACCTCCCCAACATCGGGAACAATCTTCCTGCATCTAGCCTGTCCAACCCCTTAAGAATCTTGTAATTTTCTATAAGATCCCCTCTCAATCTCCTAAATTCTAGAGAGTATAAACCGAGTCTATGCAGTCTTTGTTCATAAGACAGTCCTGACATCCCAGGAATCAGTCTGGTGAACCTTCGCTGCACTCCCTCTATGGCAATAATGTCCTTCCTCAGATTTGGACTAATTTATTAAGACTATTAAGACTAATTACCAAAGGGGTAATTGAGAGAACCACCAGAGAATCTCAGGAGTCCGTATCTAATATATTTACCAAAAATAAAAAAGATGGCGGATGCCGCATAATCATAGATCTGACCGAACTGAATACTTCTGTTCAGTATGTTCATTTCAAAATGGACACTTTTGCCACAGCTAGACAGCTAATAGCTAATGGGTACTACATGGCATGCATTGATCTCAAAGATGCATACTATTCAGTACCAATACACAAGGATCATAGGAAATACCTTAAATCTATCTGGATGGGACAATTATGGCAATATAAAGCCTTACCCAATGGGTTATCATCAGCACCCAGGCTGTTCACCAAATTATTGAAACCAGCTTTGGCCTATTTAAGGAAACAAAATCATACTGTTATGGCCTACCTTGATGATATCCTCATTGTCGGGGAGAATTTGGAACTGGCTACATTGGCAGTTCTAGCCACGGAACATCTCTTTCAAAATCTGGGGTTCATCATGCATCCAGATAAATCAAAGTTGCAACCCTCTACTACCATGGATTACTTGGGGTTCACCATTGACTCGGTGCAAATGTCTATCACCTTACCACCGAACAAGGTGGTGGACTTGATAGAAGCTTGCAGGTGCCTTACTGGCATCAGGGTTCCATTCATACGGCAGGTGACCAGGGTAATTGGGAAGATAGTGGCTGCCTTTACCGCAGCGCAATTCGGAGCACTACATTATGAAAACCTACAAAGAGCCAAAATTATAGCTCTCAAAAGTCATGCAGGCCATTTCGACAGGCCTATGAAGTTATCAGAAAAGGCAAGAATTGAATTAAATTGGTGGATGGAAAATGCTCAATTCTGTTCCAAACCCATCACTATCATAAATCCCTCGGTCATCTTACAAACTGATGCCAGTGCCAAAGGTTGGGGAGCAACTAATACCACCACTAGTTGTGGAGGCAGATGGAGTGCACAAGAGCTAACCCTATTCGAAACATTGGGAATTAATTATTCAGAAATGCTGGGAGCATTTCATGGCCTTAGGGCATATTGCTCAGACATGCACCAAGTACATGTTAGATTACAAATTTACAACACCACAGTGGTGGCTTATATTAATCATATGGGTGGAATAAAGTCGATATCATGTGATGAATTGGCTAATAATATCTGGCACTGGTGTCTGCATAGGGAAATTTGGATGTCAGCCACTTACCTTCTAGGTAAGTTAAACACAGTTGCAGACACCAGGTCACGCAAATTCAACGACAACATAGAATGGATGTTGGATCGGAAAGTGTTCACAGATATTGTAGAACGATATGGGACACCAGATATCGACCTTTTTGCATCCAGATTAAATCACCAACTACCAACATATGTTGCTTGGGAACCAGACCCATGGGCAGTAGCAATGGACGCTTTCACGCTACATTGGGGGGATTTGTTCTGTTATGCCTTTCCCCCCTTCTGCCTCATCAGTCGGGTCTTGCAAAAAATCAGACAAGACTCCGCATCGGGTATTTTGGTTGTGCCCGATTGGCCTACCCAACCATGGTTCCCAGCGGTACAGAAGATGGCCACAGAACCTTGTATTCGCGTCAACAAACGACCTAGCCTATTAATACATCCCGTCACAGGGGAACACCATCCATGCCATGACCGCATGGACCTGTTGATTTGCAGATTCTGAAACGGCCACTTCTGGGATACGGACTCACCAACAGAACAATAGATACCATCTCAGCGTCATGCAGAGAGTCCACTAGGAAACAGTACCTGACCTACATCAGGAAGTGGGAGGTGTTCTGCTCTACAACAAACACAACCTAGGATTCGGCCACCATCACGGAAGTTCTGGAATTCCTGGCTACCCTTCACTATGATGAAGGATTAAGCTACAGTGCCATTAATTGTGCCAGGAGTGCCCTATCAACTTATCTGGGCATGGGGGGGGGGGGGGGGTGATCAACTGGGCATTGGATCACATGCATTAGTGTCCAAGCTAATGAGAGGAATATTTAATTCCAATCCCCCCAGGCCTAGATATAAACACACGTGGGATATCAGCATAGTATTGATTATGTTGCGAGGATGGACACCACACTCGGGGCTCACCTTGGACAAACTCACCTATAAAATGGTAATGATTATGGCACTTGTTACGGCACAACGGGTCCAGTCCCTGCACAAGTTAAATCTGGATGCCATGACTATCTCCAATGGCAAAATCACTTTTCATATGCAGGGGCTGTTAAAACAAGATCGACCCGGATCGTCTGGACATACGTTAGAGTTTCTAGTCTATCCAGCAGATACTCGACTCTGCATCGTCACTTTGATATCACGTTACATTTCAGTCACCAAGTCCCTCAGGGGCACGGAGAAAGCTTTGCTTATCAGCCACAAAAAGCCCCACCACAAAGTCACGGTGCAAACCATATCTAGATGGTTAAGGGTGGTACTGGATGCGGCGGGGGTGGACACTAATATTTCTAAATCTCACTCCACCAGGGCAGCATCCACTTCGGCGGCTAGGATGATGGAAGTACCCATGGACCACATCCTAGCCACAGCGGGTTGGAGCAATGAGAAGACGTTTCAACGCTTTTACAACAAACCCGTGGCCTCTCCTGACTCTTTTGCAGGGAGGATTTTGAGTTCTGCTAAATAATTACCCTATATGGGATACATATTTTGTTTTGGTATGAATAAATACCTATTTTGTTTTTCAGCCAGTGTCATGTCTGAAATACGTTCATCCTCTTATCCCAGCATTGCAGTGTGTGAGCATGGTGTTCCAGGGCATGAAATCACAGAGCTTTGAAATCTTCACGTAGTCACTCACGTGACTCCGAAGTAAAATAGTAAGATTAAATGAGAACTTACCAGTTTGAAGTTTGATCTTTATTTTATGAGGAGTTACGATGAGGGATTACGTGCCCTCCGCTCCCAAACCCGCTATTATAAAGATCAACTGGTATGGAAGTTCTCTCTTATCTTACTATATTAGTCTACGTTGCTGTCTGTAATTTCACACCACTGCTTTGAAGAATGCCGCGCATGCGTGCTGGCGGGGTCTTCACGTAATCCCTCATCGTAACTCCTCATAAAATAAAGATCAAACTTCAAACTGGCAAGTTCTCATTTAATCTTACTATTCTTTATGCTAACGACCAGAAGGCAGGGGCAGAGTCTGGGGCAAGTTTGCTTAGGATTACTGTGGTTATGCAATAAACGGAATGAGTATTCAAATATCTGTCAATGTGGTAATGTGTGAATTTATGCACTTCAGTGAAATTGAAAGAGACAGCTAAATGAGTGAAATGCAGATGGGTCCAGGTGTTTGTGTGCATTAGCCAAAAAGGGTAGGCAGGCGGGGAGTCGCGATGATGCAGCGGTAGAGTTGCTGCACTTACAGTGCATACAGCGCCAGAGACTCGGGTTCGATCCTGACTGCGGGTGCTGTCTGCACAGAGTTTGCATTTTCTCCCCGTGCGCTTTCTCCGAGATCTTCGGTTATCCATATGTTGACTTGGTCTAAATGTACAATTGTCCTTCGTGTGTTTAGGATACTGTTTGATCTGCGGAGATTACTAGTCGGTGCGAACTCGGTGGGCCGGAGGGCGAGTGCTAAAGTTAAAACTCACGTTTAAGTCTATCTCTAAATTCTATCTCTAAAACAAAAAAAAACCTAAAAGGTGCAGTGAGCAATTTGGAGAAGAAATGGCACGTTGAGTTTTATTGTAAAGTGGTTGAAGTTTAGCAACAAGGAAGCTTGGTCACAATTGTACAGTTGATGAGGCCACTCCCAGAGCATAGATTTGATATAATAGCAATGGAGGCAGCACACAAGTGAATCGCCAATTTTGCGATTGGGATGAAAGGGTTCTTGAATCAGGAGAGGATAAAAATATTATGTTTAGAAGAGTGAGGGGTGATCCTCTAACTGATCCCATGGTCCACGACTCGACAGAGGGCAGTGAATCTCTGGAAATGTGTAACCAAGAGAAATTGAGAGGTTTTATCCGTTAGAAGAATTTAAACCAAAGGGCGATACGTGTTTGAAAGTTGACGGAGTTGAAATCAAAGGGAATGTAGCAAAATGAAGGAGTTCAGTCCAGGACTAGATCAGCAATGACCACATTGTAGAATGTGACAAACATTACATATTTAACATCTATATCCGGTTCCCATCAGCAGTGAGTGGTCACCTTGGGGGGGGGGGGGGGGATTTGCTCTGTTTGATTTGTCCATCTGTGTTCACCATAGAATTCCATCCGGTTCTATATCATGGACAAGCCATTCCGTCCATTGTCTCCGGTCAATGGTTCTATTTTACTCAATATCCTTCTTATCTACTCACTACACCCACCAACCAACTACACCCACCCACCACCGAATTCGAGAAAGTCTCATGTGTTTATCCCGCTTCCCCTTAAATATATCTACAAAATTGGCTTCAGCAAGTGAGTTTCACGTTCCCTCGTTGTATTTCCTATGGTAATTTTTAAACTGCATCCTACATTTCAGATTTGGCGTTTGCTGTTTCCGCTATTGGTGATACTATTCTACCCCCACCCATTTAAATCCATCGATCATCTTAAATGTGTCCATCCCATCATCTCTGACATCTTCTACAGATAAAATCCCACGACCTGCCCAGAGTTTTCCGCAAGTTGCGTCCGTTCTGTTATGGCATCGTTTTCATGGATATTCATTCTATCTTTCCCCGTGTTTCTATGTCCCCACGAACATTTCCATTATCTGTCTGTGTAACAGCGACAATGCGCTTTGGGAAAGGGGGATTATCTGAAGAATGTCATAATTTAGCCGAAGCACCTCCTAACGAGATGTAGCTGTTTCTTCTCAGTCGACTCAAATTTGTGTTTTATTTATTTCAGGATGAAGCTCGTCGGAAACGGAGGTAGGACATGCTCTTGACTGAAACACTGCCCGTTTGTGTTGAAACAAAATCGTGGTCAGTTCATAACCAGCTGTTAAATATTTGCAGCTTTAGCGATGAAACCAAGCTACTGTTGGTAGTTGATGGTGCTTGCCGATTGAAACGTTTGATCGCCCTGTTTTGGTCAACACGATATTCGGAGAAACATCTGATGACTTCAAGCACGGTAAAGCTTATACCTTCCCCATTGTTCTTGGTCATGACATATTTAAGTAATACAGATGAAGGATTGATGTTGTTAATCGATTGAAGCGAAATTGAAATTTTGTTCAAAGGCATTAAAACATAAGACCGCTGAGCCCTGTCGTTCACTGTGTAGGTTCTGCCCTGGCTTGTTTCCCTAAAATGCAACACCTCGCACGTTGAAATATTAAACTTCATTATTAACTTCAATGTTAACCATCCCTCAGCCCACCTGCCCAAATGATCAAGATTTCCCGTCCTCTTTTTCCTCTTTTTTTACCCACTAGTGGATAAAACTACTTCCAGTGTTCATGTGCACCTGTTAAATGAACTCCCTGTGTTCATATGCACCTGTGTACCGATGGATCGACTTGACACAGAGGGAATGCAGCAAAGATTGACTATGCTTGTTCCGGGGAGAACGTTTGCTGTGCGGGGAAAGATGAAATAGGCTGACCTGCATTGCAGGTGTTTTCGGGGAGATCGCAGTGAAACACAAAGTTATTACATGGCTCATTGGGCTGGATGCGGGGAGGGTGTTTCTCCTGTCTGAGGGGTCTGGAGCCAGCGGACCATTAAGGATAACGATCAGGAGACACACAGAGACTTGTGAACTTTTGTAATTCCCTGCACCAGTGGATGTGGAGACTCAGTCATTCAGTGTTCTGGAGCCCAGATATCTATAGTTCTCCATTATAAACTCAGGCCCTTCTGCCGGTCACGTCCATGTTCACATTTTTCTAAACAGCACCAATCCATTTCCCCACATTACACCCCTAGTCTTCTAAACCTAACCTATTCAAGTGCCTCTTAAATATCGTGATTATATCTGACTGCACCACCTCCCCTGCAGCCTATTCCAGATATCAACCACTCTCCGTGTGAAGAAAAATTATCAGTCAGATCCACTAAGACGCTTTCCTCTCGCCATAAACCTGCACTCTGTTGTGTTGCTATCCCTGCATGAGAATAAAGTTTTCATAATGTACCCTGTATCGGGGTGTCAGACTGATAGGCTCGCTGCAGAATGCAGGGACAGCAACAAAAAAAAACAGTACTTTACCTCTTCAGGAGAGGGGAAGATTTTTTTTTCTGTTAAATGTTATGTTACACATAATACGGCACGGACACTGACGTCTTAGAGTTCATTTCTATGGGGTCTTTGACAATAACTTAATTTATAGTCCCATTAATTGTACCCAACGTGCTCCTCCTCATATTTGCTGCAGCAAGTGGGACCCGCTCTCTCGGGTTTCACCCTCTGGTGTCCAGTATTTAGGATATCGTTAACACAAGTTCTTCCAGACCCAAGTACACGGAAGTATGGGATATTGGCATAGTGTTAACATGTATTCACCATGAGGCTCCAGTTATATCTCTATCTTTGGTTCGGCTCTCATAGGTAGGTCCCTGGCTCTGCCCTCAGTGCACGGGTCCAGTGATTACATAATTGGCGAATGGACAGGATCATCACACCTGCAATATCATAATTCATGTTTACATACGCCATGCACCTTCGGTTACTCGTGGTCACACGTTTACATTATTATGTGAAGATCATCTAGAGCCTTGGAGGATCTGATAGTAGTTCAGGCCATCTCCAGGTGGTTATGCGAGGTTTGGCTTATACTGGAGTAGATACTGATTTATAATCTCACTCCACCAGGGCTGATACAACACCAGCAGCAAGGGTTAAGTGCGGTCCTCTGGACCACATCCCGTCATCTGCAGGATGGTCAAACAAACGAGGTATTCAACATTTATCAATCAAATCAATCAATCAAAGGTCAATCAAACAAATTATTTATTCAACATTCAACATATAAATTCAACATTTATTTTAACCCATTGCCAGAACTCTATGTAGGTTCAATTTATAGTTCCCCTCGGTTGAGAGGGGTTGATGTTATTATTGTTTGTTCTTTTATCAGCATCAGCATGTTTTTAAATCTATGTCATTTATGTATGCATTGTGGCGTTTCCCTCATCTATGGTCAACTGAGGCGGTCGTGCTTGTGTGGACTCGTTTTTACACGGCATGAAATCACAGACCTTCAATGTCTTCACGTAGTCACTCACGTGACTCCGAAGTAAAATAGTAAGAATAAACGAGAATTTACCAGTTTGAACTTTGATCGTTATTTTACGAGGAGTTACGATGAGGGGTTACGTGCCCTCCGCTCCCTACCCTCGTAACATAACGATCATCTAGTAGTTCTAGTCATCTATAATCTTACTATGTTAGCTCAACGACTGTTACCTGTGATTTCACACCGCTGCTTTGAACATTGACGCGTATTGTGGGGACGGCCTCATCACGTGATCCCTCAACGTAAATCCTCATAAAATAACGATCAAACTACAAACTGGTAAAATTCCCGTTTAATCTTACTATTCTGCAAGAGAATAAAAGGGAATAATACGACAAAACGGAAAACATAAGTGGAAAGAACAAATCCATGGTCAACAAATACTGGAGTGAGGGCGAGTCAGGCAACATCCCTGAAGAACATGCAAATGTGAAGTTGCGGGTCCCATACATTCTTCAGACTATGTGCATGATAGTGAATGGTGTATCATTGTTCAGAAGATAGACAGACACGAACTGTTGCAGCAACTCAGTGGAACAGTAGGAATATGAGAGGTTTCAGGTTGAGACCCATCTTCAGACTGATGTCAAGGGGAGGCAGAAACATAGATACGGAAGTGTAAGGTGTGACAACAGGACTCAGGGAATGGAATCAAGGAAAATGAAGAATAGATCATTGTTATCGGGGAGAAGGTAACATCAAAGCTAACAGATATAATATGTGGTAAGAATGGTCGGAGAACTGGGAAGGGGGAGTGATGAAGACAGAGGGAAAGCAAGGGTTACTTGAAGTTACACAAGTCTATGTTCACATCGCTGTGGTATAAGCTGCCCAAATACAATACGGGATGCTGTTCCTGAAATTTTCGTTGGGCCTCACTCTAACAATGGAGGAGGCCCAGGACAGAAAGGTCGGTGTGGGAACGGGAGGAGGAGTTAAAGTATCCAGCAACCGGGGGATCAGGTAGGTCTGGGCGGAAGAGTTCAGCGGAACGATCGCCCATGCCAGCGCTTGGCCTCGCCGATAAATAGAACTCCGCACCTGGAACAGCAGATGAGGTTGGAGGAGGAGCTAGTGAATCTCTGCCTCACCTGAAAAAATGTCGGGGTCCTTGGACAGAGTCTAGGGGGGGGGGTATAGGGACAGATACCGCGTTTCAAGCGGTTGCATGGGAAAGCACTTGGGGAAGGGGCGGTTTGTGGTGGGGGGGGGGGGGGGGGGATGAGTTTACCAGGGAGTTATGGAGGGAACGTTCTCTTCTGAAAGCGGAATGAAGTGGAGATGGGAAGATGTGTCTAGCTGTGGGATCCAACTGGAGGTGGCGAAAATATCGGAGGATTGTGTGCCGAATGTAACGGCCGATGAGGTGGAAGCTGGGGACTATGGCGACTCTGTTCCCTGTTACAACTGTGGAGAAGGGAAGCAAGAGAGCAGCTGTGTGATATCGAGGAGACCCTAGTGAGGGGCTCATCTATGATGGTGCAAATTGCAATTGTGCGGGTTGGTTCACAAAACTGATATTTGTACATTGCAGTACGTCCTCAAATTCAAATCCAAATTAAGTACATTTGACTGCACTAAAACTACCCATTTATCCGTTCTTCCACAAAGCTTGAAGAAGAAGGTGCCCAGAAGAGTTTGGACGTGGAGATAAAGTAAGGATGAGCCCAATTGTATATAATGCGCCTCATTTCCCCCATATAATAAATATCGTCTCACATAGAAACATAGAAATTAGGTGCACGAATAGGCCATTCGGCCCTTCGAGCCTGCACCGCCATTCAATATGATCATGGCTGATCATCCAACTCAGTATCCCGTACCTGCCTTCTCTCCATACCCTCTAATCCCCTTAGCCACAAGGGCCACATCTAACTCCCTCTTAAATATATCCAATGAACTGGCCTCAACTACCCTCTGTGGCAGAGAGTTCCAGAGACCCACCACTCTCTGTGTGAAAAAATTCCTTCTCATCTCGGTCCTAAAGGATTTCCCCCTTATCCTTGAGCTGTGACCCCTTGTCCTGGACCTCCCCAACATCGGGAACAATCTTCCTGCATCTAGCCTGTCCAACCCCTTAAGAATCTTGTAAGTTTCTATAAGATCCCCTCTCAATCTCCTAAATTCTAGAGAGTATAAACCCACGAAGCGTCCGGATATCAAACGTCATTGAAGCCGAAAGCGTTCGACCATTTTATATAACTATTTGGTTGAGTTTGAACCCACCCCTAGTCTGTAAAAATAGGCAATAAAATAAATGTAACTTGGAAGCATATTTATACTATTTTATTTAAGACCAATGCTGTACTAAATTGATTTATGTGGGGGGGAGGGAGCGGGGTGAGGTGTGTTGGGAGGCGGTATGTGGGCGGGGATGTTCCGGGGAATGGGGTGTGTGGGCAGGGGGAGACTTGCGGTGGGAGGGGGTATGCGGGCGGGGGGCTGAGCGGGAGGGCGATGTGTGGGCGGGGGGGGGGGGGAGGAGGGGAGAGAGCTCGGAGAAAAGACGGTGTGAAGAGACATGAGGGAGAAGGGTGTATTACCGGGAGGGGGCAGGAAGCAGCGAGGGGGAACAGAGGGGAAGGGGCTGGGCTGGCGAGGCAATGGGGACTCACAGCGGGTGCTGGTCGCTGGTCATTTTTCTCCGACGGGATTCGAATCTCCGCTTCCTATTTGGCGACAACTCCGACACCGCGCCGCTTCTGGTCCCTCCGAAAACTGTTTCCAGTTGGAGACCTCCGCCAGCCATCCTCAGCTTCAGTAAGGACGTCTTAAAGAAGGAACTGCAGATGCTGGAGAATCGAGGGTACACAAAAGGCCGGAAAGAAGGGTCTGAAGAAGGGTCTCGACCCGAAACGTCGCCTATCTCCTTCGCTCCTTAAATGCTGCTGCACCCGCTGAGTTTCTCCAGCCTTTTGTGTATCCTCCAGTAAGGACGTGATGGCACATGGAAGGGGCGGACCGTCCCGGGAAGTGACAGGAGAAGAGACCAATCCGCGCGGCGCTAACTGGCAGGAGAGGAGATCGATCTGCGCACGATTTTTAAACCTCGCTAACTTTTACAATATACCACTGATCGGAACGAAAATAGAAAAAACGCGCAAACCGGAAGAGCACAATAACAGAGTTTTGGTCATGCATAGATAGATACATAGACAGACAGACAGACGGACGGACGGGCGGGCGGGTGGGTAGATGAATATATATATATGGATAGAAGGACAGACGGCCAGACAGACACAGACAGACAGACAGACAGACAGACAGACAGACAGACAGACAGACAGACAGACAGACAGACAGACAGACAGACAGACAGACAGACAAATAGATAGATAGATAGATAGATAGATAGATAGATAGATAGATAGATAGATAGATAGATAGATAGATAGATAGATAGATAGATAGATAGATAGATAGATAGATAGATAGATAGATAGATAGATAGATAGATAGATAGATAGATAGATAGATAGATAGATAGATAGATATTGTTTTGTAGGTATTGTGAAGTCTTTTAGAAATAAATCGTTCTATAATTAGGCGGAAGAAGTGTCCCGGCCTTTAACGTCGTCTGTCCATGTCCCTCCACGGATGCTGCCTGACTCGTGAGTTTACTCGCACTTTGATTTTACTCAAGTTCTATAAATGTTCACTTCCGTGGGTTTCGCCGCGTCTTGTTGGATAACACTAAAGTGGACGGAGAAGCGATTGACAAGAAATGACAGTTGAGAGCGGATTTATTGCATTTCGAACAAAGGAGACTGATGAGGAGATATAACTAAAGTCATTAAAATTGAGGAAACGTTTGGAAATAGTAAAGAGGAATTAATTATTTCTCAGGAAACAGGAGATTATTTCTCAGGACAATGGTCGGCTTAGCCCTATAAACGTTTGGAAGAAAGTTCAAACGTTTGCTTTTTCAATCGACCAGTAAATGGGTGTGTGTCCGTCGAACGCACACTCACGTAGATGGAGAATTCGCGGCTAAAATGTGGTTCATCATCTTCGCATCGGGCAGGGTTAATAAAGTAAAGAAGCAGAAGAATGTTCCATCGTGACAATAATACGAATCCATCATAACTCCTTCGCTGATGCCTTTTATTTGAGATGGGCGGCCCTTCAATTCAAATTGACTGCCACAGAAATCAATGCTCTATGTTAAACCTGTGGTCTACCAAGTATCTCGCGTGGTCCATCTATTTAGATAACCTTCATAATTTCAATGTTATTCATGGATAACCCCTTGAGATGGACAGACATCTCGTTTTCGAGGGGGTCCAACATAGAACATACAGCACATGACACAACATACATAGAGGCTCTCATTGACCCACCTACCCGCACACCAATCCCAAAACCCCTGCATCCCCACTAGTTGTAGTTTATAACAATTGCTAATTGACTTTGCATATCCAATAATAATAAGTTATGTGTTACAGCATAATGTCGATGCATAATACCATATACCACCTATCATACATCGTACGTTACTACATGCTATCAACATTATTACATGATATATTATTTCATAGTATTGTGACATAATACAATATAAGACCTTGTTACACTATGCAATACAATAATACATAAGTGTAATAGCCATGCATATACAATAGCTACGCCAAATGATCACACACAGAGCAAGCTTAATAAAGGAGCTCGAAGACTCTAATACTAAAAACAGGTAGATGGTTTTATAAGTAAGGGTAAAAATGTTTTTTTAATAGACCAAATGAGCTAATGGTTCTTATGGTACTAGGCAGAGTGTTCCAGTCAGAAGGAGCTTCGAATTTAAATGCACGTCTACCAATTTCTTTGTTAGTTCTTGGAATGAAAAAGAAGGGTTGCTGAATATGTCTTAGTGAATATGAGGGTGTGTATGGTAATAGGTCTTGTTTTAAATAAAAAGGGTAATTGATATGGATGCATTTAAAGATGAACTGGAACCAGTGGTCGCATCTTCGAGCGTGGGGCGATAACCAGTTTAGAGTTTCGTACATAGAACAGTGGTGAGTTAGATATAGACACCTTAAAATAAATCTGCAAAAACTATTATAAACTACATTGAGGGGTTGAAGATGTGAATCAAATGTATTCTGATAGACAATATCAGCATAATCCAGTGTTGGTAGTAGTAGTTGAGAGACAATTATTTTTCTCATCTGAAAGGTGAAACAGTTTATATGGCGGTAAAGAATAGCTAGATTACAGCTGAATTTTGTAGTAATCGTCTAAATATGCTGCGTTAATGAAAGCGTTGGGTCGAGCCAAACACCAAGATATTTGAAGTTCAATACTTGTTCTAATGGTGATCCTTCATTAAATTATATAGTCAGATCTACAGAATTACCAAGGCCTTGTCTGGTACAAAATAACATACTGCATGATTTATTTTTATTTAAAATTAATTTGTTAAATAATAGCCATTTCCGAACAGAAGTAAGATCTGATTGAAAGGATCTTTCAATTTCAGACTTGTTAGTACTAGATGTATATAGCACTGCATCATCAGCATATAGTTGTGTTTGACAGCCAGAACAAATATTAGGGAGATCGTTTATGAAAATAGAGAAAAGGAGTGGTCCCAAAGACGAACCTTGCGGGACCCCCTTCTCAACAATTAAGGAATTGGATTGACTTCCATTAAATGTAACACATTGGCGTCTGTTATGAAGTTATGAGTTAAACCGTAGTAGGTTGTTTTGAGAAAGACCAATTGAGTAAAGTTTATCAAGCAGTAGGTAGTGGTCAACAACATCAAAGTGCTTGGTTAAATCAAGAAAGATGGCATCGGAGCGTTTACCATCCTCAGAAGCAGAGAACACATCGCTGGTGAGTTTTATCTGAGCTGTAATTGTGGAGTGATTAGGTCTGAACCCAGACTGGCATGGAGATAGAATGTTGAAAGTTGAGACATAATGTGATAACTGGTTGAACACTAGTTTCTTTAGGATTTTAGCCACCGAGTTGATAATTGAGATGGGGCGGTAATTGTTAATATCTTGTGGGTCACCTCCCTTATGCAGTGGAGTAACATTGGCACACTTCCATGTGGAAGGGAGGGTACAAGTTGAGAAGGACAAATTAAACAGATCGCATAGCGGGTACATTAGAATATTAGCTCCTAACTTAATGAATTTAGTCTCAATACCAGCTGGTCCAGATCCACATTCGTCCTTTAATTCATTAATAGCATGTTGAACGTCAACAGGTTTTATTTTTTTAAAAGAAAACTAGCTTCTACATGTAGAGGTAGCTGGAAAGTCACATATAATAGATGAGTCAAATACAGTAGAGCTACATATAGTGGAGAAGTGATGGTTGAAAGCATTGGATATAACAGCAGGGTCCTGAATGATGTCATTATTGACCCGAATCTGAGTGCTGATATTTTGATTTGATTTATTAAGAACATTATTTAGTCTTTTATAGAACTTTTTTGGATTATGTATGTCTTCAGAAAGATGTTTTTAAAATGACTTGATTTAGCATTACGCATTACGTGTTCTTGTCGTACACTGATTCCTTAAGGACCTATATTTTTCCAATCAGCAGGGTCCTTTGTTTCCCTGAACGTCTTCA